>JAJOZX010003908.1:0-297500 GCA_023014485.1 Bathynomus jamesi
TCTGGTGAGTGCTGCCAGCAGCAGCAGCAGACTAACAATATTAGCACGGACGACATTGTGGCTATCGGCTGTGATGGTACCGCAGTGAACACGGGTCGAAAGAGTGGAGCCATTCGTATGATTGAAATGAAACTACAAAGGCCAGTTCAGTGGATCATATGCCTATTACACGGTAATGAATTATCACTGCGACACCTCATTCAAGACTTGGACGGCAAAACAACTGGGCCAATGGCTTTACTGGACCAGTTGGAAAACAACTGAACGACTGCGAAAAACTTCCAATTACAGAATTCGATGCCATTCCATCTCCCGACATTGACATAGATGATGCCGAGTTGAGCACTGACCAAAAATATTTGTTAGGCATCTACAGAGCAGTGTCGAGCGGTAGCTGCTCTTCAGCTCTCGCGGCTCGAAATCCAGGTAAGATGGCGCATTCCAGGTTCTGACAACAGCAAATAGATTTCTGCGCCTCTATGTTTCAACCAGTGAACCCTCCAGCACCTTCAACGAAATTGTGCGATTCATTATGACAGTTTACGCACCAATTTGGTTTAAGATAAAGAAAAACTCCAGTTTCACTGAGGGCGCAAAACATTTTTCCGAAATGATGCGTCTCTCTCAGACCATGCCTCAAAGATCTAAGACAATCGCCAACAAAGTCCTCCGTAGAAATTCTTTCTTTGCTCACCCAGAAAATATTTTGATCTCCATGCTACATGCCGATGAGCAACACATAAGAGAATTGGATGGAGAAGAATATTAAAAGCACGATCAAAACAATCACCAGCGGGGGAAATTCGAGCCTTCGCCATGCCTGAGCTGCTCTACGATAGTCAAAACTATTACGAAATGATCAACTGGCAAACGGCTGAGGTGACCGAACCCCCTTACAAAAACAATACCTGATACCCGAATAAAAGAGTTTGTTGAGACGGGAGACCAGCCTGATGGACTGATCCCACTATTCCCTTGTCATACTCAAGCGGTCGAAAGACTCATCAAATTAGTAACCGAAGCCTCTGCCAGTGTAAGTGGAATAGAAGAGAGGGAAATATATAAATGCATTATTTAAGACAAAGAGCCGATCTGAAAATATGTATATAAATTACCTATTTTTTCAACATTTGACGTTGTTGCCGGGGGCAAAAGATATTAACGTAGGACAACGCGCTTGGAAAACGATCATATGAGGTCTTTTTCATCGACTTTATAGTTATTAGGAATAATTTTGATGCATATTGAAATATTTTAAAAATTATAAGAAAAATACGTTTTTGACTACTAAATATGATTTTCATCGCTCTGCCGGGGGCAGAAGATGATTACCTATTAAGCTAAGATTTTGCAGAGGCTATTTTCTCATGCATGCGCAAGTTTTTGTCTCTATTAGAATATGGAAATCGAAAAAAATGTAAAATCGATCCACCCTAATCTACACACACACACACACATATATATAATATATATATTATATAATATATATATATATATATATATATATATATATATATATGCAATAAACGGAGAAGTAAAAATAAAAATTAAAAATTAAAAATTAGAGGATTAACAAAAAGGCATACAGATTTGTAAGGAAAAATATCGATTTTTAGCACAAGATCAACTGAATTAAAAAATACAAATTTATACTGGAAATCTGCCCGGGTTTTAACACTTTGCCTTTTAGAGTCAAGTTTCGATATATATAAAAATAAAATGAAGATTAAAAGTTAATAAAGTAGCATACAAGTTTACCAAAGATTTAGCGTCCTACCCTTTTTATCTAAATTTGTTTTGAAGGAATTCAAACAACAGGATCGAGTTGAAAAAGACCTTTGCTTATGTTGAAGTTATTTGAAAGTTGGATAATGGCAGACTCAAGAATATTTCTATTAACAATGTTGCTAGAATGAAATAAAACTGAAGCATTATTCCAATCAATACAGTGGGATAACTCTGACAAATGGACAAAAAGAGCACTGGACAACTGTCCTGTTCTAACGGAATATTGATGCTGTTTTATACGTGTGTGCAAATCCTTTCCCGTGACCTATGTGTGTGTGTGTATATATATATATATATATATATATATATATATATATATATATAGTGGACCTAGTTTTAGCCGTTTAAGGTGATAATGAATTGATTGTATGCTAATGGTTAATTGATGCAATGACTGATTGCTTATTAATGAAAGGCTATTTGAGTAGGTCCACCATACTATTGGAAATGACAGGAATGGCAGCGAGGTCACCAGCTTGGTTTACACCCAAGCAAATTAATATTAAGGTTATAAAAAGTACCTTATGGTTTGTAGTTTAATTAAGAAAATATTTATATTAATTTTTACAGTGAAAATACAATGGAAAGACTGACTAGAAAGCTTAACAATTCTATAATGACCTTTGAAATGCGCTCGTTTATGTGAGGCTTAATGGTATACAAAATGGGACACAACCTGAACTATGAAACTTAGTGAATACAAAATAATGCATGTACGTAATAATATAACAAATAGGTTATGTAATACACTGATTAGGGAAGCTACAGATTATGCATAAATGATCTGTGAAAGAGGCCTATTAATGACACAAAGCGCGTACGTTTTGGTACACTGAATAGAATAAGTTTCGGTACTTTATTTTATTATGAAAATAAAGCCGTTATTTATTCACTGTGGTATAACAAAGAATTAACGGTAATTAATTGATAGTTTTACGCTATGCTTATGACATCGACTTAGCTAATAAGATGAAATGTTAATAGCTTAATTGACACGTAATAAGTAATATACTCATCGATGGTATGTAAATGGCATGCAACATAGAACATTGAATGGGCCTAGTAAATGATATAAAGAATGCACGTGCGTTTGGGATAGGCCTAATGATAGTTGAGGGAATATACACTGTATATGAATTAGGCCTGCAGTAAAGAACTTATTTATCGCACAAATATAATAGTGAACACAACAGCGGATGATGTGAATTATGGAAAAACTATACGCGCTTACAACATGGTATCGTATGTGATACCTTTATTTCATAATTAAATATAAATTATTAATTAATTGAATTAAATATCTATACAAAATTGGCTCGGGATTGGCGACATAGCCTAATGGGAATGAAATGATTGCCATACATACATAGAAACTGTATGTAGGCGTCGGGTCTGCATAACCACGAGAAAACATTTATTTCACGTGAACAGAATTTTCCGTTGCTGACTCGTGTGAAATACAAGAGAGAAAGAGTCAACAACCTTTGCCAAACCAGCAATTTATACTAAAATACAAGCGAACCAAGGAACGGCTCTCAGGGCTGTTTATGTTACAGCGAACGCTTTAAACAGGGAGGATGTGCTTTTGTCTTCCCTAAAGTTCTGAGTGAATTCCTTATGATAAACTTCAGGATAGGCCTATCCCTAAAAGTGTTTATATTGTGACTGCTTATATTAATTACCTCAAGTAAATTCGTCGCGTAACTCCATCGTGGCGGCCCTACACCGAAAATGATCGTAACGCCCTACATCGAAGCAAACTAAGACCCAGCAAAAATAAGGTGAGGCAATTTATTTTCATTCTAATATAGGCAGCTAAAATCCCGACGCTAAAAATTACCGTAATCAATTAAATATAAAGAGGTCCTTTTAACGACCTACATATTCATAACTCTCTTACGAAAAAGCATAGGGCTTTTGTCGGTAACCCTCCACTGAAGTCTGCTGGAAATTTCCAACGGATGAGGGCACAGGCAATCAACCCATAGCCCTATATAGTTTTTTCAGATGGTGGCCCTGTGTATGGGGAACTAACCCCTCTAAAATTTACACTGACACGCAGTGGCTAGGCTTAGCTCATTAGGCCTAACCCCAATTTCAACCGTAACCCCACTATAGTTTTTTCATATGGTGGCCTATGCAACTGGGAACCGATCCCTTTACCTTTACACTAACCGAAAACAAAGGCTTGTTCATTTAACAGGCATAACTCATTTTAGGTCCTATAGAAATAGGCCCACAACATTAAGCCTATTAATAGGTCCTACTCTTCAAACTCAAAACAAAGCCTTGTTAATTTAACAGGCTTAACTCATTTGAGGTCCTATAAAATAATAGGCCCAAACATAAGCCTACTTGGTAGGACCAACAAATAGGCCTATTTAGTAGGCCCACCTAACTTTACCTTACATAATAGGCCTACCTCTTAAAGTAGGCCTTACTCTTTACACTCAAGGCCTATCCTAACTAAAAACACTAAATTTATAATTCAACCTGTGGTGTAGGTTATAAAATTTATTTCAGCAATTTAACTTACTCATAAGACCCTCTAACATCACAAAATTCGACTCAGAACTGTAACATCACAAAGACCTAAAGCAATTGCACAAATTCAAACCTACACCCACCTAACACCTATTAGTGACCCTATTCCAAGTCCTATTTGACATATAGGCATACCAAGTCCTATTTGACATATAGGCCCAACCTATACCAAGTCCTATTTGACATATAGGCATACCAAGTCCTATTTGACATATAGGCCCAACCTATTCCAAATCCTATTTGACATATAGGCATACCAAGTCCTATTTGACATATAGGCCCAACCTATACCAAGTCCTATTTGACATATAGGCATACCAAGTCCTATTTGACATATAGGCCCAACCTATACCAAGTCCTATTTGACATATAGGCATACCAAGTCCTATTGACATATAGGCCCAACCTATTCCAAATCCTATTTGACATATAGGCATACCAAGTCCTATTTGACATATAGGCCCAACCTATACCAAGTCCTATTTGACATATAGGCATACCAAGTCCTATTTGACATATAGGCCCAACCTATACCAAGTCCTATTTGACATATAGGCATACCAAGTCCTATTTGACATATAGGCCCAACCTATTCCAAGTCCTATTTGACATATAGGCTCAACCTATTCCAAGTCCTATTTGACATATAGGCCCAACCTATTCCAAATCCTATTTGACATATAGGCATACCAAGTCCTATTTGACATATAGGCCCAACCTATTCCAAATCCTATTTGACATATAGGCATACCAAGTCCTATTTGACATATAGGCCCAACCTATTCCAAGTCCTATTTGACATATAGGCATACCAAGTCCTATTTGACATATAGGCCCAACCTATACCAAGTCCTATTTGACATATAGGCATACCAAGTCCTATTTGACATATAGGCCCAACCTATTCCAAATCCTATTTGACATATAGGCATACCAAGTCCTATTTGACATATAGGCCCAACCTATTCTAAGTCCTATTTGACATATAGGCCCAACCTATTCCAAGTCCTATTTGACATATAGGCATAAAACAGACAAGGCTTGATATAAGGGTCTCAAATGCAACGTTTGAGGATCTTTACTCAGCCAAATTGATTAACCTAATCCAAAACCCAAAAATAAAACCCTATAACAAAATACACATTTACACACATACGTACGGTACAGTATATAAATATATACATACGACTCCAAACATCCAATTCTTCTTTTAAAGGAAGAATCACAACAGATTTCATCAACAGACACATACATTCCTTGCAAACAGATTGGATTCCTTCAAAACCCCAAACCTTCCAGACCTACCTGTAGGATACTATCATACACAACATTTACTCATTCATAACTACGGGTATTGACTTCATTGGAGTGGTGAATCCAAGTTTTGAAGACCAACTGGAAACGGAGGAATGCGACACACACACACACACACACACACACACTCTACTCTTTCCATGTCTCTCAAACACAACCTGTCTAAACATAACCAAGGATCGGAGAGTAAAAGCTTTTATTGCTGCGCTCTGATTCTGTGCACATAATTTTGTGCCAAAAATTATATGGTTAGACAGTGACACGTACAAACAAACTACTCTACTCTAAAGGGTTTTATGGCTACTTTGGCCATAGCCCAAACTACTATTTCAAAGGGCCTTGGCCTACCTTGGCCATAGCCCAACAAATCATCAAAGGGCTGATGGCCTACCCTTGGCCATAGCCCAACAATTCATCAAACGGCTGATGGCCTACCCTTGGCCATAGCCCAACAAATCATCAAACGGCTGATGGCCTACCCTTGGCCATAGCCCAACAAATTCATCAAAATGGCTTGGCCTACCTTAGTCATAGCCCAACAAATTCATCAAAACGGCTGATGGCCTACCCTTGACCATAGCCCAACAAATTCATCAAAATGGCTTGGCCTACCTTGGCCATAGCCCAACAAATTCATCAAAACGGCTGATGGCCTACCCTTGGCCATAGCCCAACAAATTCATCAAAACGGCTTGGCCTACCTTGGCCATAGCCCAACAAATTCATCAAAAGGCTGATGGCCTAACTCGGCCATAGCCCAACCTATTCATGAAGGGGCTTGTGGCCTCCTTGGCCATAGCCCAAACAACAAGGGGCTTGTGGCCTCCCTTGGCCATAGCCCAAACAACAAGCGGCTTGTGGCCTCCCTTGGCCATAGCCCAAACAACAAGGGGCCTGTGGCCTCCCTTGGCCATAGCCCAAACAGTGGTCTTGTGGCCTCCCTTGGCCATAGCCCAAACAACAGGGGTCTTGTGGCCTCCTTTGGCCAGAGACCAAACAACAAGGGTCTTGTGGCCTCCCTTGGCCATAGGCCAAACAATACAAAGACAGTACAGGATTCAAAGCCCCAAGCCCTCCAGATCTACCTGTGGAGGAGTAACATTTACTCCACTAAAACTACGGGTATTGACTAGTCTGAAGTGGTAGGAGGTTTGAATACAGTACAAACTCTTTAAACCAAACAACACAACATGGAAGTACAGTACATTTCAATTAACTCACCAACGTAGAAGTCACTTTAAAACATAAATTGTTAACAAAACAAAACATGACAAAACTCCAAAACCACGTCAGTAAACCAGCATTTATAAAATTTACACAGATAATGAGCAAAGTTAAAATGCTTAATAACTTTACTTTAATTCCATAAATTTCCTATACCTAAAGGGAGTCAAACTGATCGACATAACTTTAACTAAACTTGAGAAGTGGCCTCTTGAACTTTTATATTTAAATAGGTCTTGAGTAAACTCTCTCTTCCTAAATTCCTATTTCATTCTTTTCAATCCATTTCACATGGTTTAAAACACAGTTTATCAAAAAATTTGATCTATAACATACAAATTTTTCTCCGGCCCCCCCAAGTATATGGAAAAACTATACGCGCTTACAACATGGTATCGTATGTGATACCTTTATTTCATAATTAAATATAAATTATTAATTAATTGAATTAAATATCTATACAAAATTGGCTCGGGATTGGCGACATAGCCTAATGGGAATGAAATGATTGCCATACATACATAGAAACCGTATGTAGGCGTCGGGTCTGCATAACCACGAGAAAACATTTATTTCACGTGAACAGAATTTTCCGTTGCTGACTCGTGTGAAATACAAGAGAGAAAGAGTCAACAACCTTTGTCAAATCAGCAATTTATACTAAAATACAAGCGAACCAAGGAACGGCTCTCAGGGCTGTTTATGTTACAGCGAACGCTTTAAACAGGGAGGATGTGCTTTTGTCTTCCCTAAAGTTCTGAGTGAATTCCTTATGATAAACTTCAGGATAGGCCTATCCCTAAAAGTGTTTATATTGTGACTGCTTATATTAATTACCTCAAGTAAATTCGTCGCGTAACTCCGTGGCGGCCCTACACCGAAAATGATCGTAACGCCCTACATCGAAGCAAACTAAGACCCAGCAAAAATAAGGTGAGGCAATTTATTTTCATTCTAATATAGGAACTAAAATCCCGACGCTAAAAATTACCGTAATCAATTAAATATAAAGAGGTCCTTTTAACGACCTACATATTCATAACTCTCTTACGAAAAAGCATAGGGCTTTTGTCGGTAACCCTCCACTGAAGTCTGCTGGAAATTTCCAACGGATGAGGGCACAGGCAATCAACCCATAGCCCTATATAGTTTTTTTCAGATGAATTACAAGTTCTGAAGGACACTTGAATTAGGAAAATGGTATACTGCGTTATTAACGGGAGTCAATTGGAACGTTTAATTACTCACTTTGGGAGCATAGCCTGCTGTTCGGGGGTAGGCTAATGTAGGCTTCACAAGAGTACTTAGAATATGATATACTTAGCTTACCCAGACGATGTAACGCTGTTGAAAGAGTGTTGAAAAGGAAACTAATACCGTGAGTGTCGTTGATCGTCCTCTGGAAGCTGGTCGCTCACGCGTTGGTCGTGTCGTGGATTAGGCCTTTTTTGCGAAGGAGATGTAGGCCCGGTTGTGGGTGTCTCTTGGAAGTTTGTTCCGTAAGTCAAGGTATGTATGATGGGCCTAATGGAGTCTCGTAGACGATCGTTCTTCGTAAAGCGGTAAAAGCTGACCAGATGTGGAGTGATTTGGGTTTGTAGCTTTCGCCGTCGAGTCCCGCAATGTGTCCGCCTTGAGGATGCTTCTCGTAGCGTTGCAACCTTGCCGGTGCTCACGAAGATGATTGATAACCGGTTTATGCGGTAATGAAGAGACCAAGGGGAATTCCTGATGCCGTTGGGGTTTGCTGCGGCAGTATTGGTGGATCACTTCCAAAGATGCTTCGTTTCTTGAATGTGGTGTTGAAGTGAGCCTTGGTCTTGAGCCGGTTAAAGCTGATGAGGAGTGACAACGTACAGAGTAGTCGAACGAAATGGAAGCGCTAACGAAGTGAGAGGGAGTGTGAGTGGGTGCTCGCTTTTATACGTAGTTCCTGTGACGTAGGACTTCGCACCAAATCTTAAGACGCTTTGTGCGCGCGTCCTTTAGTTCATAAGGGTTTGCGTTCGCGCCCTTTGGGAAGAAACAGACTTTCCATTGTTTGATCGTTTGCCCACGTGTGTTTTCCAAGACTGTTTGATGATAGCGTGGAAGGAAAGGATTTCTGTCTATCTGTTGGTCTATTTCTTGTCGATCCGCTATATATATATATATATTAATATATATATATATATATATATATACCTTTGATTAACCTTTGGTTTTGCTTCCACCCGAATTGTTCATTCTGACAAAGGTCACGCTTTTCACTCTACCTTAGACCTACAGTTTAACGTGGAATCCGAACCACGCCCCACCAGCAGCCCAGCGTCTTTAACCACTAGGCCACCCAGGATACTCATTTATCTACCAACCACTTTCTTTATTGTGTGGAAGGATGAACCGCTGGTTTTTGCTGCGCACCGCCTGTCGTCACCAGGTCTCGATCCCGGGGCCGATGGATTCGTAGTCAGCGACGCTAACACTACACCACCGAAGCGCATATATATATATATATATATATATATATATATATAAACTAAAAATAATTAAATACTTGCAGCAGCACCAAATTGTTGACACTGACGACACGTTAAACATAAAATTCAAATTCCATTTTCAAGTGACAAATAAAAATTTAATGGATTTTCAAGTTTAAAAACTATTCCAAAATAAATTGCGTAAAGTGGATCTCTTTTCTTGAAGTATTTATTCCAATATATATATATATATATATATATATATATATATATATACAGACGAGTAGTGGTGATTAGCATTGTTGACTACGAATCCACCGGCCCAGGTTCGATTCCTTTCGAAAGCAAACGGCGCGCAGCTTACCCAGTTGTTCATCTTTCTAGAAAAAATAGGTTGGTAGATAGATGGGTACACTGGGTGGTCAAGTGGTTAAGACGCTGGGTTGCTGATCGGGAAGTCGTGAGATCGTGTCCTGGCAGGGACTTTCATTTTTTCTGACCACCCGTGGTGGGTCATAGTTCGGATTCCAAGTTTAGCTGTAGGTCCAGAGTGGATCAACAAGCTTGACCTTCTTCAGAATGAACAATTCGGGCAGAAGTAAAACCAAAGTTAAACAAGGTTATATATATACACATATATATATACAGGGTGTTATCAAGTTATGTTTCATAAATTAGTATGCATATTGAGGACGTCAAACTGAACCAAAAAGTTCCTATGAACATAGAGTAAATCCGCAATTGTTTCGTTTCCGAGATACAATGCTTTTTTGCGATGCTCTTCTCTGTACACCTATTGTATGCTTTCTAGATATTTCAGAGAACAATAAAACTATTATTATTATTATTAGTATTATTATTGTTGTTGTTATTATTTTTATCTTTAATATCATGACAGGATTTTTATCTCAATTATAACAAGCACGTGCCCCTTCATTTCTGACGCATTACATACGAGAAAAGATAGAAGCAATACTCTTAATAACTTGAAAAAATAACAATAATAATAATAATAATAATAATAATAATAATTTTGTTGTTCTCTAGAAAGCATACAATCGTCTTCGGCAAAAGAGCAATGTATCTCGGAAATGAAGCGATTACAGATTTATGTTCATAGGAACTTTTTGTTCACTTTGACGTCCTGAATTTGTATACTAATTTTATGAAACATAATTTGATAGCACCATGTGTATATATAAGGTGTTCCTTTACCCCTTTATCTCTGAACATTTCCCTACTCGAATAGTGTTAGGGGTAAATGGGGTAAAGGAACTTATGGGACACCCTGTTATATATATATATATATGTGTATATATATATATATATATATTATATGTATATATATATATATATATATATATATATATATATATATCTATATATATATATATGGAATATCAAGCATGATTTTTACATGATGCAAAATCACCACCAACAGGATTCAAACCCAGCATTTCTTGAATAGAAGAGGGTGCTAACCATACGCTTCGACAAGGTAGGCAGGTGTATTTACTTATGGGCCAATGGGCCATGGCCCAGGGCGACAATTTTAGGGGCGGCAAAATTTTGAGGGCAGTAAAATTCTGGAGGAAAAGTCGTAACAAGGAAGGTAACAAGAAGTAACAAGGAAGGTAACAAGAAAGCACTTTTTTGGTAGGAAAAAAATCCAAAATTTCTGGTATTTTTTTAGCTAAAAAAAACGGAGAAAAGTTAGTACCATTTAAAAAAAAATCTCATACGTTTGAACGAAATCGATTTCAAAGTTGGTTTTTGGCCTTAATATATTTTATTAATTTTAATAATACCTTTATTTTAAAGCTAATTATTTTTATTTTATTTCAAACTTATTGTTTACACTTTACAGAGTATCAAGCCAAAAATTGGCCAATTGTTTTGTTTAAGGTTTTCTCTATAAAATTGAATTTATATTTTTTCTATTTTGCAACTTTGAACTTTGAAACTGGACAACATTTTAAATTTAAAGACAAGATTGTGTTTATCTCAGTTTAGTACGGCAATCGTACTTATACAAGGTAAGAAGAAGGCAGTTTTTAAGACAATTTTGAATTTTTTATGTTAACTTAATTGCCTATATGTAATTAGCTGTTAGAGACCTACTCATCCTGGCTGAGCTATTTTTTTAAATATATAATTATAATATATTTTTAATTTTAATAATATATTTCTATTTTAAAATATATTATTTATATTTTTAATTAATTTCAGATGTATTTGTTTTTTCAGATGAGTGATGGGAGAAAAAGACTAAGTGGCTCGGAGTATAAGAAGAGAGCTCTGGAGAAAGCAGCTTTTGAACTCAGTTTCCAGCATATTAAAAATGCATGATCTCAACATTGCAAACTGCAGAGGACAGTCGTATGATAACGCTCCCAAAATGTCAGGGACTTACTCTGGCTTGCAAGCCAAAATAAAAGAAGCGTCCCCAGTAGCAGTTTACGTACCCTCCTCTGCACACTCATTAAATTTGATTGGACAGTGTGCAGCAAGTTGCTGTAAGGAAGCCATTGATTTTTTCGCACTTCTCCAAAATCTTTACGTATTCTTCACTGCCTCCACTCACCGTTGGGAAATACTACAAAATCATTTTACCAAATCTGAAAATGTAACGCTAAAGAGCTTATCAGACACTCGATGGTCAGCCCGTGAAGAAGAGTGTAGGAGTCTCAATAAGACTGGGAAGAGGTTATAGAGGCACTTACGTCCATTGAAGAAGATGAATCAGAAAGCCTTGCACACGCAGTGAAGCATCAGGCTACCTCAATCAACTGCAACGCCTTGAAACTACAATTCTTTCTTTAATGTGGGGTGACATTCTGGAAAGGTTCAATGCTACTAGTAAACAGCTCCAAGCAGTTAACATTGATCTTGGTGTCGTAGCAGAACTGCATGCATCATTGATTCTATTAATAGATGCAAGAGACAACTTCGACTTTTATGAAGAAGCAGCAATTAAGAAATCATCTATCCGCGAATATGAAGTTGCAATGAAAAAAAAAGAAAGAAAACTTCGAGTCGACGAAACTCGCGAAGGCGAGTAGAATTAGATGGACGGAGGAACTTCTCATTAATACTTATCTTGTGGTACTTGACAGATTATTATCGGAATTAAACCGTCGCAAAGATGTGCATGAAAATCTCCAGGCACGGTTTGCATTTTTTTACAAAAGTCTCCACCTTCAATCCGACAGATATAACTGCCAATGCTATTAAGCTTTGGGAATTTTACAAGGATGTCTTGCTGGAAGCATTTGTTAATTAGTGTCTTCATTTCCGTGAGTTTCTGCTGAATTTGGAGAAAACTCCTATGAGCATTCTTGAGATGAGTGAGGTGATCCAAGCAAAAGGATTAAAATAAGTTTACCCATATGTTGATATTGCGCTCAGGATCTTCCTATGTACGCCGGCTTCCAACTGTTTGCCGAAAGGCTTTTTTTCTGTACTGCGACGACTAAAGAACGACCTACGGTCAGTGATGTCGGAAAATCGTCTCAACTCTTTTAGCTATCCATAGTATTGAATCGAACTCACGAGAGCTCTTAGCTATACAGATCTTATTGATTCCTTCGCTGCTTAGCAATCTCGGCGGAAACTGCTTTGAGTATTCTACAACGGTCGATTTCGTAACTAAACATAAAGATCGTAAAGATAACCTACAATACATTTCTGTTCACACATTTAAGGGAGTGTTATATATATATATATTATATATATATATAATATATATATATAAGCAAACAACCACAAGGAGAAGGAAAAAGAAACACGAAATCCGAGCGCTTTCGTGATATATTCACATCTTCAGGGAAAAGAAAGAAATTTCCTATTTCTTTCTTTTCTCTGAAGATGTGAATATATCACAAAAGCGCTCGGATTTCGTGTTTCTTTTCCTTTTCCCTGTGGTTGTTTGCTTATTAATAAGACCACGTGCTATTCTGTGATTTTTCTGCATATACATACATATATATACAGGGCTATTCAAAATGATTCATCCGATTTCAACTGAGAATACTTCCGTACCTATCAACCGTGCATCAACTGGGCATACACCACATGAAAGAGGAAATCTCCGAGTTTTACAAAATCACCGCGAGAGGGCTCCAAAGTCACGCCCTGGCCTAGCCTAGCAACAAACAGTCAGTCTGAAAATGGCGTCCGCACAGCAGAAGGCGTTTTGTGTGTTGCAGTTTTCGAGCTGGCCCCCTAGGTCGCCGGATCTTACACCGTGCGACTTCTTCCTTTGGGGGTACGTTAAGGATACTGTGTACGTGCCACCGTTGCCCACATCTTTGGATGAGCTCCGAACTCGCATTGTTACTGCCGTAGAGTCAGTGACAACGGACATGCTGGAGCGAGTATGGGAGGAATTCGACTATCGTGTCGACGTTGCTCGTGTAACTAGGGGAAGTCACATAGAGCATTTATGAGGTGAGAGACAAAATTTGGACAGTTTTTCTTTTGGTTGGTGTATCACAAATCACTGTATTTATAACATTAAAAAATATTCTCATTTGAAATCAGGTGAATCAGTTTGAATAGCCCTGTATATATATATATATATATATATATATATATATATATATATGTATATATGAATTACGAATTGTGACTGATCGGGACCTTGGTGCAGTGGTTAGCATATCCGACCGGCAATTAGATGATCCTGGGTTTGATTCCTGGGAAGTGCCTCATTTTTCATTTGCTCGTTCTCTCTCCCCATCTTGTGCGGACGTTTCTTCTGCACAAGCGTCATTCTTTACATTAATTATACTGTGTGTTGTTTGCAGTTAAAATGTATATATGTACGGCATGAGAAAGTGCTCCCTCAGGGCATTTGATTCCGCTCGTATGTAGGAGAATTACGAGTTGTGACTGATCGGGGACCTTGGTGCAGTGGTTAGTATATCCGACCGGCAATTGGATGATCCCGGGTTCGATTCCTGGGAGGTGCCTCATTTTTCATTTGCTCGTTCTCTCTCCCCATCTTGTGCGGACGTTTCTTCTACACAAGCGTCGTTCTTTACATTAATTATATTGTGTTGTTTGCAGTTAAAAAAAAAAATATATAATATATATATATATATATATATATATATATATATATATATATATATATATATATACACGAGGGTAATTCAATAAGTATCCGCACTTTTTATTTCACAATTTTATTTCACATCTGATAGATTATAAACACATCACTTCTCAACATAGTCTCCCTGTGTCTCAGTACACTTAGTCCAGCGATCTACAAGCTTCCTAATGCCATCACAAAAGAGTGTTTTTGGCTGTGTGCGTAGCCAGTCATGCACCGCCTCCTTCAGGTCATCATCGTCTTGGAATCGCTGACCTCTCAAAGCGTCTTTTAGTGGTCCAAACAGGTAAAAATCCGAAAGTGCCAGGTCTGGACTGTAGGCTGGATGGTCGAGAACTTCAAATTTAAGTTCTTGAAAGCATTTTCTAGTCTGTGCAGCGGTATGAGGGTGCGCATTGTAGCGTAACAGAATAAAATCTTCCGACAATATCCCTCTCCATTTTGTGCGAATTGCTTGCTTTAACTCATTCCGAAGCATATCAGAATACGATGCCGTTGTTACTGTAGTTCCACGCTCTAGATAATGTTCAAGGGTAGGGCCTTGTGTATCCCAAAACAGTGTTAGCATAACTTTACCTGCTGACGGCTGCGCTTTGAACTTCCTTGCAACGGGAGATGTTGGATGCTTCCATTGCATGCTCTGTCGTTTGCTTTCTGGTTCATAGTGATGGAGCCAGGTTTCATCTCCAGTGATAATGTGCTCCAAAAAGTTTTCACCTTTATGATACCGCGCCAAAAGACGAGAGCAGAAGTCCATACGATTACGCTTGTGCTCTTCTGTCAACTGTTTGGGCACCCATCTTGCACAAATCTTGTGAAAGGCAAGAATGTCATGAACTATCGAATAGGCTGACCCTTGACTGATGTCTAATGAAGATGCAACTTCTTTTATTGTTAATCTTCTCTCATCGAAAATCATGGCTCTGGCTTCTTCCTGTTTGTCAACGCTGGTTGATGTTGACGGTCGTCCTGAGCGCTGAGCATGTCCGACCTTCCTTGAACATTTGAATCCACTCGTACACACTTCGCCGTGGTAACGCATTATTCCAATACTAAGCACATAAACGCGTGTGAATTTCAGCTCCTTTCACACCTTCTGCCCACAAAAACCGAACCACGGATCTCTGTTCCTCCAGAGTATAAATTGAAAGCGGCGCAGCCATGCTCACTTGTTTTTTTCTGTTTAAGGTGCTTTCAACCCTGCTGGATTATTGACACCATTTTTTTTTTTTTTTGTAGAGAAAGATGGTGAAAGAACTACTCGTACGATATGTGACGAGTACCCTAACTAAGCCTATACTGTTGCTAGCCTAAATAAGCCTATACTGTTGCTAGCCTAAATAAGCCTATACTGTTGCTAGCCTAAATAAGCCCATACTGTTACTAGCCTAAATAAGCCTATAGATCTCAGTTTCGCTCGTTATTACGAGTATTTATTATATATACTATATTATCACTGAAATAAAAAGTGCGGATACTTATTGAAGTACTCTCGTGTGTGTGTGTATATATATCTATATATATATATATATATATATATATATATATATATATATATATATATATTATCATAATACGAGTATATATTATGATTGATATAAAAATATCTTATATGTTAAGATATAATTTGCTAGAGTAAATGCATAACCCATTTGACTGCATTTTACTGAAAACCCTTATATCAAATAACTATTTATTTCTAAATGGTAACTTCGTAAGTGTCCGAAGGGTGGCTAAATCAGAATGGCCCTTGGCACCAAGAAACCTAAATCCGCCCCTGAAGGTAGGGTTTACTACAATCTGGCGATATTTCATCCACAGACCACAGTATTACACAAAATTTTAATGAAATGGTGCCATTGCTTCGAGTGCCGGGAGGTAAGTACGGAAAGCGCCTCAGGACACGAAAGCGTTCTGTATTCTCTTAGTTATTGAATCATGCGGCGGGTTATACTAACACTTACTTTGTCGTAGCGTATTCGGCAACGTCCTCGCCTTCTACTGAAGGGGTGCTGCGTTGGAATCCTGGTCAGGGAAATTTTTCATATATATATATATATATATAGCTATATTGTAACCTTGTAGTAATTCTGCCCCCGATCTCTCATCGCGTGAAGGTTAAGCTTGTGACCCTACCTCTAGAATTGTTTTGGTGAAGGAGAAAATTGCTTCCTTGAGTTTGTCCATCTCATTTAGACAATAGCCAGATCCTTAGTCTGCTTTTGAACATTTCCACATCAACACCGTTCGTGTTCCGACAAAATTATTTTCCTTCAGTGTTGAGGATGTTCCTTGCCTGAACTTTAGTTTGAGAACACGACCATTCTGCCTTTCCTGTTTTCCACTGTTTGAGATCAGTAACTAGTTTATCTATCTACTGTTTTCCATGTATAAATTATGGTGAACGTCTTTCTTCTTCTCTCCAAAGAATATAGATTAAATTTACATAATCTTTTCCCGAAGTTTAGTTCTTTGCAGCCAATGATTGTGGCTGTGAAATTTCTCTGAATTTCTTTTAACTAATTAATTTCTTCTTTTTTTTTTATATGAGGACGTTAAGACTGAGCATTATTCCAGTTTTGGTAAGACCAGTGTATTTCGGATTACAGTACTTTCCACTCAATGTCATTCTCATCCCATTCGTGGTCTGCAAATAAAAATGCACAAAACTGAAAAATCCAAATTTGAGAAAAATGTTTCCTGATTTGGTAAACAATGTCACTACATTCCCACTCGCGGAAAAGGTGCTGAATGGAAATGGCTAATATTTCCTAACCTAACTTAATTTAACGAAACCTAACTTAACATTAGACTAGCCTAACCTAACCAACCTAACCTAATCTAACCAATCGTAACCCTAAACTAACCTAAATTAACCTAACCCGAACCAAAGTGGGAAAGTCGTGGGTGAAAATGAGAATGGCATGAATTGGGAATAAACCGATTTGAAAATGCCTCGTTTGAAATTCTTACTCTCGTCTTTCTCACTCTTGGGCGCGGAATGAGATGAGAATGAGGTTGAATGGGAGTAAACCGTATTTAACAAAGGAATAATTAGATTCTTATCGCATTTTTAAAGGTCCTCAGCATTTGTTCAGCTATTCTTTTTGCTCTATTTATTGATATCTTATTTTGCGTCTCAAATTTCGCATTGTCGGTCATTATAAATCACAAATCTTTGTTTTCGAGTTTATCTGAATTTTCTGTTCATTCGGGACACAGTAATACATAGATTTCAGTTCCTCGTTTTTTTTCCGTATCTTAACCTCTTTTGGACCACTGGGTCGAATCTGTACCGTTTCCAATACACGCACTCGTAACTTAACCCTACAAAAACTTCGGTCATTAAGAGGTTAAGAATTGAAAATTTTTTGTGTTAAATTTCATATTGTTGTCTTCCTACCATCTGCATATTGTAACAGTGTTGATAATTTTTCCATGTTTTGTAAATATTATTTTTTAATTTTTGTATTCTGTATTTTTTGGTGGGGTTTTATTAACTATGTACAGTAACTCTTTATGGAAATTTTGATATAGTTGCTCTGTGATATGTATAGTAAGTTGAAACGCAAGTGTTAAAGATATTTTATAACGTATTTTTGTTTTTATGTATTGCGTAATGGGTAAAAATTAATTATTGGGTCAATGTGTAGGTGGTTGGTAAAAACCTTCTAGAAGTTTCGTGCAGAGCTTTACTCTGCTCTGGTGGAATCTTGGTATTGTTTGGTCTGCTGGCATAGAAAGCATTTATGGTCAGAGAATTGAGAGTTTTTGGATTTCTGTAAATCTTTAAGGAAAGTGGAGCATAATTTAAGGGTTGATTGCCAAGGTTACCACCAGAGCGGAGGAGTGAGGCGTCTCGGCCCAAGTTGTGGGTATCGGTGCTCTCCTTCTGGTTGAGTCAAAGGTCAGGGTCTGGTTTCGTTGACCATATATATATGGTCAAGTGTGTGGAGGCCTACCCCACACCCAGCGTTCGACATTACGGATCGGTCGTTTGTCATCCTCAGGCCATTTTCCCGCTGCAACGGATTACCTGGTGCACGTTCTTAGGCACGTTCGGCAACGAAGGACTGGCCGAAGGCACAGGAGTCGTAGTGGGCTACCAACGAGGTGTGCACGTTCTTAGGCACGTTCTGCAGCGAAGGACTGGCCGACGGCACAGGAGTTCGTAGTGCGAGGTGTTTAGCCGGATAAAGACTATTTGGTCTAGACCTTGGCAGACCTGCTGGGAGGTGTCTGGCGTGCGTTAAAAAGGAAAAGAAAACATTTATTTAGCCAGTGTTTGTTTACTATTATGCTCTCATTGAATTTATGAATTGTTGTAAATACGTGTATATATTTCACTAATTATAATTATAAGGTTTATTTTGAAAGCAGCCTGTTTATTGTTCCTTAGTTTTGCACCTGTTGTCTTCTGTTATTAAGGTAACCCATCCCGAGATACTGTTGCCGGGTTATTGGTTAATTTGGTCAGCAATATTGTATGACAGCCTTGGTCACCCGGCACGGTAACATATTTGGCGCCCAACGTTTTATGTTTTTTTTTATCTGTTTTTATATTTGCTTGTTTTATATTTGCTTTTGTATTTTTTTTCTGTAAGTTCATTGTTTTTTGCGTGAAATTGTGTATATTTAATCATTTTGTTTACGTTTTTTTTTGTTTTAGGGATATATATTGCGTATATACTCGTATATTGGGTTTGTATTTGATATTTATTTTTTTCTTGTTTAAGGTTATTTTTACACGCTTTTGGCCTATATATTTTAGGGGGGTCTTTTACAGGGTTCAGGTCTTTGATTCTATTGTCCTTTTCTGATTTTCGTAACTATGTCTGTTGATGAAAGTAAACAGGTCTGCGCGTTAGAGGCAGTGTTTCAAGGAGAAAAATCGAGTGATAGTGCGGCAATGACGTATTTAATGAAATTTCAGGAGGCTCTAAGTCATGAATCGGTTAATATAGATAGTGTGGTGTTTACCTTGGAGTCTGTTACAGAAGCATTGAAGTATAAGCAAAAGGGAGCTATGCCAAAAGGTACATCGGGGAAAAAAGTGCAGTACCAGGTCAGAGAGGATACGTATGAAGAGAGTGACACGGAGCCTGATGAACGACGAACGAGGCAAAAGAAAAAAGTATCGCATGGGTCTATGGCAAAGACTCGTAAGTACACGACGGATGGTAGTACAGATTCTGAGGTTGAAGAGTCCCAACAGGGTCAAGGTGGTAGGTTTTGGTGAAGAGGTTATTGGAGTTGGAAAAGTCTGGAATTTCTCACCAGGAGGCGACTAATAGAATTTTAATAGTAATAGCTGGTGAGCTTCTTGAGATTCTTAGGTATGATAAAGAGGCTAGGAGTGTTAAGGCAGTTAAACCGTTAAAATTTGGTGTTGAACGTATTCAGATATTTGATGCATTTATGGAAGATTTCGAACGGTACGCGGGTGAACAACTTGGTAAGGATAAAAACAGGTGGATAGTAGAGCTTAGGAATTTTCAGAGGGACCAATTTTAAAAACCTATTACAGTGTGTATCGCCCGAAAGTCTCTTATACGACCATCATAGCCCGCCTTAAGAACTGGTGTAAGGAAGAAAGAGATAACGAGCAGACTGAGTTACAGAGAGAGTTTTGGCGTATGGAAATCAAGAAAGGAGAACGCTACAGTGATTTTGCCCTAAGATTGCAAACAACTTACGAGGCAGCAGTTCCTGAAGGTAAACGCGACGTGGAGACTCTGAAAGGTCAGTTTTTGAAGTCTGTTCCTTCTAAGGTAGCACGAAGAATTAAAATTAGGCTTGGAACTGAGAGAGAGAGTGCCAACGTCAAATGGAAGGATATGGTAAGGTGGGCTCTAGATGAAGACGAGCTTGAGGAAGAAGAGAAGGTGGTACGTAAGGATGATGCTATTCCGGTCTGGACTGCCTTTCCTGAGAGTGCTATGAACATGAATGAGGATTCTCGAATGCCGTATGCTGGTGCGGTTAGGCAGGGTAAACCATGGATGCATGAGCAAGGTGAACAATGGATGCATGGACAAAATAGGCCTTGGATGAATGACGTGTCAGGAACAGGCGCACAAGGTGAGAAGAGGGTGGTAGTGTGTCATTTTTGTCGTAGATCTGGGCATGTGAAGAAAAATTGTTGGAGGCTGAATGGTTGGTGTTTCGCGTGTGGGTGACCAGCACATGGTGAGTGACTGTAATGTTAGGGGTGATTTTTATGGGAAAAGACCACAAGGCCAGGGAAAGAAACCTAAATGTTATTTGTGTGAGGAGGAAGGGCATGTCATATCTAGATGTCCTATGCTCGAGAATGCACGTGAGAATGTGAAAGGGAAAAAGTCGATCGACGGTAATAAGGGAAACTAATTAGCCCCGGCTCTGGTAATTACGAGTCGGGGCTGTTGATAGAGGCGCTTGAAAGTGAGGATGCAGGCAATAAGATTTTAAATTTGAATCCCGAGGCTGCTGAATTTGTTTCAAGTGAGCAGATGGGTGAAAGGGGGCAGGTAAGGGAGCAAATATCTTTGCCGCAGGTAGTACGTCGGAAGTGTAAAGTAGAAAGTAAAGTTGACAGTACGGTGGTGTTGCTATGGGGATGACTAAAAGCAATAATCAAGAGCTTGAGGCACAAGACTTGATGGAATTGGTAGTTCATTTGAATGGAGTTGGGGTGGTGGCAATGATTGATTCGGGAGCACAAATGGGTGTGATGGATACTAACCTTGCCACGAGTTTACCTGAGTTGTGTATGGAAGAATGCAAGATAAGGCTGCATGGAGTTGGGGTGGAAAGTGAGGGTATATTAGTGACAAAGAAGGTTCGAGTGAATGTGATGATACATGGTGTGAATTATGGAGAGAGTGAATTTTTGGTAGTTAACAATTCTGGTCAACCAGTAATTCTTGGGATTGATTTCCTGGTTAAAAATAAAATTAAACTTAATGTGGGTAGAAGATGCTTTAAAAGGGCTAATGAAAATGATGAGCAAGAGGAGCTGTATGTGGGTGTGAATGTGAATAAATGTTTGAGAATGGTCTCTTATGTTCCAATTTGTATGGCTGAGAACGTGATACTGGAAGAGGATAAATGGATTAGAGTTAAAGTTAGGAGGCCTTATAATAGTTTAAACCACGGGAAAGTGTGCGGAATGTGAAAGGGATGACGATGATGTGTTTATTTGTCGATGGTGACTCTGTGAATCCGAAGTTTGATAAGTTATTGAGAGTTTGGCCTGGCTTGATTAACTGGGAAAGTGAAGAGAGTTTTTATTTGTGAGAAAGTTGATACCTGGTAAATTAGGATTAAAAGAAAATGCAAGGATTACGACTGCGTATTCAATGGTTGATAATGCAAAGTTGGAAGAGCTCGATAAAGAATTTACTTACGCGGTGAACACGTTAGTACATGAAGCAGGTGGAATGAATGATTGTAAGGAATGGGATGAAGAATCCCTTCAGAGTAAAGTGTCTTTGTCTGATGTAATTAATGAGCAAGAGCGACAGGTTGTTTGGGGTGTGTTATGGAAACACAGGAATGTTTTTAGTAAAAGTGACTCGGATATTGGGCGCGCACGTATGACTCCATATAAGATTGTATTGAATGATTACACTCCGATATACCAGCGACCACGTAGATTTAATAGAGAAATGAATGAGGAGGTTGAAAAGCAGGTTAGAGAGTTATGTATGCGTGACATTGTGGAGCCCTGTGCTTCTGAATGGAGTTCTCCTATCGTGCCAGTTCGTAAAAAGGATGGGTCTATACGATTATGTGTAGATTATAGAAAACTGAACGTGGTTACTAAGCAGATAGGTTTCCTATGCCTAATTTGAGTGAAGCAGTGTTTGGGTTGCATGGTATGAAGTATTTCACTTCCATGGATTGCTTCGCGGTTATTACCAGATGCCTGTAGAAGAGGAAAGTCGCGATTTCACTGCGTTTTCAACTGTAAGTGTCAATATAGATTTAAAAGTTTGAGTTTTGGTCTAAAAACGGCACCAAGTGGGTTTCAAAGAGAAATGCAGAGAGTTTTGAATGGTTTGCCGTGGTCGCGGGTGGTAGTGTATATTGATGATATTTTGGTTATGTCCGAGTCCTTGAGTGAGCATATGAGTTGTTGGACAAAGTATTAACGCGCTTGGAAGAAGCGGAATGAAGGTCAAACCAAGTAAATGCCAATGGGTGAAGGAAGAAATTAAATTTTTGGGTCACATGGTAGGACGGAACGGTTTATCTAAATTGCCTGAGTATGTGGATAAAGTCACTAATTTTGAACGACCAAAAACGGTGAGTGACTTGCGTCGGTTTTTGGGATTGATTAATTTTCAAAGAAAATTCATTCAAAATTGCTCTGGTATCTCAGCACCGTTGTGTGAAATTACTGGTAGAAAGGGGAAAGAAGTGATGAATGGACGGAGGAACGATTAAGTGCATTTGAGGAGTTAAAGGTACGTATGAGAGATGCTGTATCGTTAGCTTTCCCCGATTTTTCTGAAGTGCGGAACGAATGGAATTATATGTCGATGCAAGTGGTGTGGGAATGGGTGCTAGTCTGTGTCAAAAGCAAGATGGGGTGGACAGGATAATAGCTTACGATTCACATGCATTTTCACCTGCCGAAAAAACGGTATTCGACCATAGAACGTGAGTTAACTGCATTAAGGTGGGGTTATAAAGGCATTTAGGCCATTTTTATTAGGTCGTAATTTTATCCTCTATACAGACCATCGTCCTTTGGTCTACCTGCATAGCATGAAGATGATTGATAGTCGTTTGGCAAGAACGTTAGAGGATATAAGTGAATATGATTTTGAGATTAGATATAAGGCAGGTCGTGAAAACATTGTGGCAGATGCGTTGTCTAGATGTTGTCAAGGAGTCATTGAGAATGAATGTATAATAAATGGGGATTTGGAAGGGCTGCCAGAAGGGTTGAGGATGATTAAGCGTGTTCAGGGAGGAGGCAACTCTTGTATGAAAGTTTAAAAATAGTGTTGGATGAAAGGAGAATACTAGTGTCCCTGATAGTGTGCAGGTTTAAGAGAGTTGTTGGCAGACACATTAAGTAGGAATTAGGAAAATATGGGTTCAGTAGACGTGGCAAGGTGAAGCATCTTCGGTCCCTTCGAATATGTGGAAACACTGCCTGTGCTAGAAATGTTGTTGGTTGCTAGTGATTTGTTTGGGTTGAATTTTCGGTACATCATGGTACATGTTGTACAGTTGCGTATGTGGGTCCCGATGTGAAAGAGAGATCAGATTTAGTGAGTGTGCATTTGCAGTGTTTGGCAGGTGTGCATTTAATCCAGTTTTGAATGACGGAACGTTTGACTGTGAAAATGTTATTGAAGGAGTGGAATGGGATGATTGCAAATTGGAAGGACAGATCAGAGAAAAATGGAGTACCGTTAGAAAGTAACAACGAGGAGAGTGCAAATGAATTTGTTTATGAAAGAGAGCGAATCTAATAATATATTTGTTGCGGTCACGATGGGGCTTTTGTCGCTTGGACAATATTCGTATTGACGGTTACACTTATTGTGCATTTTGGATACTGGTTCAGCTGTTAGTTGGTACGAAAATCTGTGTTTGAGGAGGCGAAAGTTCAGGAGTTTCGAATGAGGACAGTTGGGTATAGATGTGAACTGAAAGGAATTGGATCAGAATGTGTGCATTCGCGAATAGGTATAACGTTAGATATTATGTCTGACAAGCAGGTAGTGACAACACCATTGGTTGTGGTACCGGATAACTGGTATTCCTGGTTGTTTCTGTAGGAATGAATTTTGGTTAAGGCTAGTGTAGAGTTAGATTTTGGTGAAGGGTTATTAGTCTATGGGACTGTAGGGCAAGCAGTGGATATTTTTAATGTCACGGTTGGATTAGATGGTAGAAATGTTGAATCGGAAACTGAGGATATTCGATCAGATGTGGAGATAGGGGATGGTGATGTAGATTTGAGTTATAGTGACAGTGTGACGTTCAGTTTAGTTGAAAACATGTTAGCCAGGATGTGGTTCTGAAGTTACAAAATAGATCTAATGTAATTAGTAGATTGAGAGAAAAGGTTGCAAAGGGTAGCACAATGGTGGAAGACCGTATGTTGTAGAGTTTAGACGATATTTAAAGACTTGGTAGTGAATAATAAAGTTTTGTTTAGAAAAATCAGTGAGAGTGAGTTTGCTGTAGTAATAGGTTTTAGGCAGTTAGTTCACGTAGTTGTTATGTTTCATAACCAGTTAGCCCACATTGGAAGAGATAAGTTATTGCATGTAGTTTCAAAGTATGTATGGCACCCTAAACTATATATGATAGTCAATGACGTGTGTAGAACGTGTGAAAGATGCCAGAAGATGAAGATTGGTCACCAAGTGGTATATCCCCCAATATGGAAGATAGAGGTAAAAGTACCCTTTGAACTTGTAGCTGTAGATTTGTTAGCCTTGCCTAAGACACCGAGAGGTTATGTTGCAGCTTAGTTGCAGTGACCATTGTAGTAAATGGGCAGTAATAATACCATTGAGAGATAAGACTGCCAAATGTGTAGCCAAAGCTTTGAAGAGCATGTCTTACCCAGTTTTGTACGTATTCCTTCAAAGATTCTTTCCGATAATGGAAAAGAATTTAGGAGCGAGTGTTTTTACTACTATGCTGGAAAAATTTGGAATTGGGCATGTGTATAGTAGTCCATATAAACCTGCTGCGAATGGTGCAATAGAGAGAGTGAATAGAACGTTAGCGGAATTCTTGAGGAATTTGTGTGAAAAGGGGTATGACTGGGATGTTGGCTGCCTAGAGCAATCTTAGTCTACAATAACACGGCTCCATGCGGAAATTGGAATGACTCCGGCTGAGAAAATACTGTGTGAAATTCATGAGAGAGGGAAAATGTTACCAGTTACACAAGAGGAACAATGGAGTGGCGGGAAGGCCATCCTAATTGGTACCGTATGGGAAGGGTGTGAAAGTAAAGAAAAAGATTGTAACAGTTGACAGATCATGGAAAGAAAGATGGAAGGCAGGTATGAAGGTCCATTCACAGTGGTGGAAGTGTTGTCAAGGGTATGGCTTATGTAATTGAGGGTCAAGGAAGACGAATGAATGTCACTTTTCTCATTTAAAGTTGTGTGGATCCGCCTTTGTATCTTCGTGAATACTGGGAGCGACAGAAAGGTGTGTATGAGAGGTTAGAGCCTGAGCGGGGATGTTTTGAAGGGAAAAGGCATCCTTATGTTCATGGATCGAAAATGGATTCCGGTATTAAATTTGGGTACGGGTATGATGTGAACTTGCAGAATCCGAGGAGTCTGCAGGTGAGAGGCAGTTAATTTCCACCAGAGTAAGACAGAATCCACCTCGTCGAATTCAGTGGAGTGCGTGCAAAAAGTTGGCTGTTTGTAAGGTTAACCAGGTAAAGGTGGCTCATAAGTCAATTCAGACAGAATCCAGTACAAGAGAGGTGGCAGTTCAGGTTGAAGAGGAAGTACAGTACTTCCATTGATTTTCGAGATGGGGGATTGGTTCGAGACGTTCAGGAGGAGTTCAGCGATTTTGGAGAGGACGAAGAAAGAAGCATAATAGACGAGGAGAGATGGAGTGAGGCTTTAGACTTGTGTAGTAGTAAAATAGAACATGCGAATAGTTTTACCTCAAGTGAAAGAAGCGTACACGTTATGCTCCTCGGAACTAATTTGAGTGAATCTGAGGATGGACATATATAGAGAAAGAGGTAAGAGAACAAAATACCGAAGTCGATAATTAGTGAGGTAGCCATGAGATTAGGTATAACGTCTGGGGAGGAGAGTGGAAATTTTACTACTTTTTATAAAGATTATCAGATACGAATAAACAAGAAGGCGAGAGAGATGAGGATCTGAATCCTGATTTTAAACGGGTTCCAAGATCAAAAATTATTATTACAAATTTACCATGGGTCCAGGAGCGTGTATTAGAATACAAAGTAAAACTAAAAACAAAATCTAAAATGCTAAAGGACGGCAATAAGTCAGCGTAGGATTGAAAAGATACACGTTAAATAGTTTTTAAATTTTTGTGGAAATATTTTAAAGTTTTTATTAGTTTTCTTCTTAAGATTGGTTTCCAATCTTGAGAGGGGAGAAATGTAACAGTGTTGATAATTTTTCCATGTTTGTAAATATTATTTTTTAATTTTTGTATTCTGTATTTTTTGGTGGGGTTTTATTAACTATGTACAGTAACTCTTTATGGAAATTTTGATATAGTTGCTCTGTGATATGTATAGTAAGTTGAAACGCAAGTGTTAAAGATATTTTATAACGTATTTTTGTTTTTATGTATTGCGTAATGGGTAAAAATTAATTATTGGGTCAATGTGTAGGTGGTTGGTAAAACCTTCTAGAAGTTTCGTGCAGAGCTTTACTCTGCTCTGGTGGAATCTGGTATTGTTTGGTCTGCTGGCATAGAAAGCATTTATGGTCAGAGAATTGAGAGTTTTGGATTTCTGTAAATCTTTAAGGAAAGTGGAGCATAATTTAAGGGTTGATTGCCAAGGTTACCACCAGAGCGGAGGAGTGAGGCGTCTCGGCCCAAGTTGTGGGTATCGGTGCTCTCCTTCTGGTTGAGTCAAAGGTCAGGGTCTGGTTTCGTGACCATATATATATGGTCAAGTGTGTGGAGCCTACCCCCACCCAGCGTTCGACATTACGGATCGGTCGTTTGTCATCCTCAGGCCATTTTCCCGCTGCAACGGATTACCTGGGCACGTTCTTAGGCACGTTCGGCAACGAAGGACTGGCCGAAGGCACAGGAGTCGTAGTGGGCTACCAACGAGGTGTGCACGTTCTTAGGCCGTTCTGCAGCGAAGGACTGGCCGACGGCACAGGAGTTCGTAGTGCGAGGTGTTTAGCCGGATAAAGACTATTTGGTCTAGACCTTGGCAGACCTGCTGGGAGTGTCTGGCGTGCGTTAAAAAGGAAAAGAAAACATTTATTTAGCCAGTGTTTGTTTACTATTATGCTCTCATTGAATTTATTGAATTGTTGTAAATACGTGTATATATTTCACTAATTATAATTATAAGGTTTATTTTGAAAGCAGCCTGTTTATTGTTCCTTAGTTTTGCACCTGTTGTCTTCTGTTATTAAGGTAACCCATCCCGAGATACTGTTGCCGGGTATTGGTTAATTTGGTCAGCAATATTGTATGACACGCCTTGGTCACCCGCACGGTAACATATTTGGCGCCAACGTTTTATGTTTTTTTTATCTGCAACATCCACCGGCAACGCCGGGTATCCGCTATATATATATATATATATATATATATATATATATATATATATATTACCGGCAATTTCTTAATTCAAGCGTTTAATTAAAAGACGGAAAAAACAGGCATTTTAATAAATGCCTAATGTATTTAGGCATTTCATTAAATGACTAATATTGCTAGGCATTTAGTTAAATACCGCAAAAATCTAAGAAAATTTAAGAAATTGGCTGGTTCGGGTTCATATTTAATTACAGTTTAAGTTTATTGCAGAAAACAAATATCTAAATGCATTGACAGTAATTCAACCATTTATAGCTGTTTCCTTGATATAAGTAAGGCATATGATAGGGTGAACCACAATATTTTATTTGCAAAACTAGAAGACAGGAAGGTTCCCATGTACATATTAAATTTATTGAAATTTTGGTATTCCCACCAATTTTTCACTGTTAGGTGGGGCAATGTACTATCCGAGTGTTTTGGCTCCTCTTGCGGGGTGAGACAAGGCTCCTTGCTCTCCCCTATGCTGTTTAATGTGTATATTGACGGATTAATTGCTTCACTTAATGAGGCAACAGTAGGATGTTGTATAGATAACACAAGGATAAATAACTTAGTTTATGCCGATGATGTGGTGTTAATAAGTCCCTCTGTTAAAGGTCTGGATCGGCTACTAAATGTCTGCGAAGTGTATTCGCAGAAACATGATATTCTTTTTAATGTTACAAAAACTAAGGTTATGCAATTTCATCCTAAAAGCTGTAATCAGCCAGCTGATATAAGGTTTAAAATGAATGGTGAAGTAATTGAGGAAGTACAAGAGTTTAAGTATTTGGGTCAAACTATTACCAGCTCCTTGAGTGATGACTCGGATATAAGAAAGAACAGGTCTTTTAGACTCTTACATAAATTACCCCCGAGATGCTCAGCTTCGCAAATGTTTGCTACCCGCAATGTCCCGAGCTTCCCGGAGGTAACAAGACGTGCTCAACACAGTCTAATGCAAAGAATTAAAAAATCAACCAACCCGATCATCCAAGCTATCTATGAGTCCTGCCAGTTATCCTCTAAGCTATGGACTTCTTGGTACGAAAACGTCTGCTGTAGCTCCACTTAACTTCGACAGTGCAGTATTATTTCTAATCAACTGTATATATTTCTATCCTTAGTATATGAGCTGTCATTGTATTAATAATATTTGTCATATGGACTATAGTCTGCCAATAAACCCTTTCATTTTCATTTTCATTTTCATAAACGGAGTTTAAACATTATTCACACAGAATCTATTTGTTTTTACAGTTTAAGTTAAGATGACATCTGCTGTTACATAGAAGATTTGACTTTTTACAAAGACCGTTTTGAACAGCAACGTGTCTGAATGTGTGAGGCACAATTGCATTTTGCGTAACCTTGACCAGAACAAAACTATTGTTTTCTCACAGCTTGTCTGAGAGTCAGTTCTTCTTCCAAATTTATTGTGTCACTTGATAAAAAAGTACCATCGCAGATTTCAAATTGTGCACGCGAATAGTAAGTAACCAATAAGTATTCATCCTTCGAAGCAAGTTTGTAACCTTTTACAGATTTGTTGATCACAAGGGCCATGATATTACGCGTATCTCCTTTTCCTCTGTCCACATTGGGAATAGGTAGTACCAGTGTGGAACCTAACTTTATGTCTTTTAATATCTTGTTTGAATTCCTTACCATTTTCTGACTCTGTTTCTGTAGTCCTTCTGCAGCTGCTCTTCTCTCATTTAATATGAGATTTTCTCCTCTATCGCCTTCTAATTCATTATTCTCAACTAAACACGTCTCACCTATTTCCTCTGAACGCTCTTCACCTCTTTTCTATGAACGCTCTTCACCTCTTTCCTATGAACGCTCTTCACCTCTTTCCTCTGAACGCTCTTCACCTCTTTCCTCTGAAAATTCTTCACTTCCATTTTCTTCTCTGCTATACTTCATCAGCGCCTCTTCTGTTTCTAGGGTTAGAAGAACTTCTTGTAGTAGAGATGATGTAGCTAATCCTATCTTCGCATCACACCCAAACATAGCTCTGTAAGGAGACCTTTGTATACCGGAGTGATAACTATTGTTCATGGTAAATTGCACAAACTTCAAGCCAGCTGCCCGATCCTTCGTATTGTTATCCCTCATCCAGGTTACTAGCATGTCCTTAACGTCTGCATTAGCACGTTCTACATTTCCTTGAGATTGTGGATGCCGAGGTTTACCATGTACATTATACAATGACGCAAGCAGGCCACAAATCTCTTATTTAATTTATTAATGAAACCGTAATTTCTCGACTATTGTCACTTTGGAGGATGTGAGGCTCTCCGAAAACCAAGAATATGTACAGAAGCTGGTATACACTTCAGCAGCACGTTTCGATTTTAATGGCCTTAGCACTGAAAATTTTGTAAGGTGATCTTGATAGTGCATAATAAACTTGTATTCCTCAAACCTTATAGACTGCATGTCAAGGAGGTCAACCTGACTTCTGGAGTTAAGTTCTTTGGATATAAGAGGCTTTACTACAATACCTTTGTTAGCAAATGTTCTCTTTTTCAGCTGACACTCTTCACATAATTCTTCGAACAGTGATAATACTGCTTTTGTAATGTTTGCATACTTTTTCTTAATTTCCTTTATCATTTTATCCCTTCCACCATGTCCAGTATTGATGTGAGCTTGATGTACAACCCTGTAGACATCTGCACACGAAGTATAGGTGGGATCTTTATCACTCCCTCTTTTCTTGATCAGATTCGAAATCTTTGCACTGAAGAACTTCAAACCTATTAAATAACCAATAAATAATGTAATATACTTAAATACTAATCGTAAATAACAAAGTAAATAACACACATTAAATAAATAAATATTTAATAGTAACAACTAAGCTATACTTAACTAAGCACACTTCACATTTAAGCACATATAATAATAACTTAATTAAACTATATTTAACTAAACTAAACTAAGCACACTTCTCTTACCTTTTGCCATAATAGTAATCCATTGGAGTGGCTTTCTGGGACTGTTTTACTGCTACCAGAACTTTAGTGTATTTACTTCTTGGCCATAAATTTTTTTTTGCTGTCTTCAAATATTTGCAAGCGTTTAGCAGTAAATTTCTGCTCCATTGTTTGCTCTTTACAGCACTGGCTTGTTACGATAACTGTATAGTTTTGCATCAACTGACAGTGCTTCATTTAGACCAACATGCCATAATTAAAAAAAAATTCAGGCATTTAATTAAATTCCTTCTAATATTTAGCCAATAAATTAAATGACTGACTAAAGTAGGCATTCAGTTAATTGACTAAAATTTACTCTTTTAATTAAACGCCTGAATTAAGAAATTGCCAGTATATATATATATATATATATATATATATATATACACACACACTTGTCAGTGTCGTTCTCTTTTCGCGCGGAGGTCAGGCTGGTACCACCAAATTTGAACCTTGAACTGTTGTGAGAGAGAATTGCTTTCTTAATATCTCTACCTCACATATTCAAGTACACCTGGCTCATCTGGGATGATCTTGTGCCAGGTGTCTCGTCTTCTTTTGAAGACGTCCACCTGAACACCAATTGTGTGTGTGTGTATATAATTATATTATATATATATATATATATATATATATATATATATGCGCCTCGGTGGTGTAGATGCGCCTCAGTGGTGTAGTGGTTAGCGTCGCTGACTACGAATCCATCGGCCCCGGGTTCGACATCCGACGGCAGCCGGCGCGCAGCAAAACCCAGCTGTTCATCCTTCCATACAATAAAGAAAGTGGTTGGTAGATAAATGGGTACCCGAAGTGGCCTAGTGCAGGGGTTCCCAAATTGTGTCTCGCGGAACACTTCTCACGGTATACAAGTGTTCCGCGGAACACCAATTTGGGAACCCCTGGCCTAGTGGTTAAGACGCTGGGTTGCTGATGGGTCGTGGTTCGGATTCCACGTTAAACTGTAGGTCTAAGGTGGAGTAAAAAACTTGACCAGAATGAACAATTCGGGCGGAAGCTAACCAAAGGTTTTATATATATATATATATATATATATATATATATATATATATATATATATATATATATTGAGTGTTTATATGACGCTGTGATATTAAAATGATTCCAAAGTGAAAATAGAAGACATTAAGATAAGGTCATATAAATGCAGTGTATTGTTTAAAAACGTTTAGGTAATGTTTACATAAAAGTTTATCTACTTTATGGAAATAACAATATGATCATATAATTCGGTGTTACGCATTTAGGAAAGCCATACTATATAATAGGTCACGTTTCATCATTATCATCATCATTATCATCATCATTTTCGTTCTGTAATGCTAGTTTTTGGATGCGATACATATTTACTTACGTGCTACTTATCTTATTGAGAACTACTGTATTGACTGTTATTTAGAGTAACGTCAAATGTAGGTATTAAATTTTCCCAATGAAAGCATTCTGATAGCTTCACAATACTTTGCATTTTTGTATCAACAGTATTCTCTAAAACAGGGGTTCATTTAATATTTAGTAAAATAGCCATTGTTGTCAATAGAGTCCACTGAACTTCTTGGCATGGAGCCTGCCAAATTTTAAAAAAATTCAAAAAATCAAAATTGTAAATTCTATACTTTCTTTATTCAGAAAAAGAATATAATTTAAATAAGTTGTACAATATTTTAAAACAAATAAATAGTTTTTTTTCTGTACGACTTAAATATCTGATATACGACTCTGGACCAAAACGTCATAAATTTTCAGATGCGGACCAACGAAGCGGGTGGACGAAATGGCGAATTTTATGTATTTTAAGAGGTTTATTTTTTAGTTTCGAACGAGCTGATTCAGTTTTCAAATAGACGTTCGTTAAAAATCTTATCTTATATTGATTGACATATAATTTTAAGGGTTTAAGTTTCACGGAGACCAGTTCTTTGAAACATGTTATAAAGATCCTGACTGGTCGAAATTGATCACGTGGGAAATAACTAACCAGTCTAAAACGACTGCCGAACCTAGTGTACAGGATGTCTACAATGTCTTGTCATCCGAGTAAAATACTAACTGATTTTCGTTCTTCTTTCAGACTTATTTGAAATGTGTGATAACAGCAACTATATGATTGAACAAAGCATATTGGCTAGTATCTGTGTCCATGAGCGACCACGTAATGGCGAAACCATTGACAATATTTGTGCAGACTTTCAGGACCGATTCAGTCATGCAGCTCCTCCAGAAAGGATTTTGTTGAGATGGGTAAAGAAACTAGTCACAACAGGAACTGTAAAAGATAAACCAAGAACTGACAGGCTATCTAAGTGTTAAAGGGGTCTGAAAGAAAAACAAAAATCAGTTAGTATTTTACTGGGGTAACAAGACATTGTGTACACCCTGTACTATAGTCTCCGTGAAACTTAATATTTGCCACTTTTAATTAAGTTCAACATAACCATAAAACGTATTTACAGTTACCGTATTTTAAGTATACTGTACATATTATGCATTAAACAAGTTATGAAACCTTATAGCTTTTATTTATCTCAAAGAATGCGTATAGTTTACAGTGTTGAAAACGTTACACCTAAGTTACGCAATAATGAAAGGAAGCAAAATTAACAAAAAATTACGGAATTGTTACGGAACGAAATATAACGGATAAGGGTTTTACTTTTTTAACAAGTTGTAGTTACAGAGCGAAATAGAGGAAAGGAGTTTTACATTTGTTGAAACTGTAAAGGTTACGTCAATGTTGCACACTGAATTCATTGTGATATAAAAGTTACGTTTAAATTTGTAATTGATGGGTAACTTACATGCAAACAAAATTTAGGAGAGTTGTTGAGTGTATACTGAAGTTTACAAGCAGTCGTTACCGCATGAATTCATCAGTATTCATTTGATAATGATAAGTTTTATTGTCTAAAAGCAAAATGTTAATGACTAAAAGCAAATCTTTAAATATCGCTAAGAGCCAATACTTTATTAAATGAAATACTGGATTATTTTTTTCTACAGATGAACTTTAATTATGCTTTTTTTCTACTTCCATATATGAAATATAGCCTCAAAGCCTTCCATTTCTGATGATGTAAAACATACTGTAATAGGTTATAAGAAGTATTATAGTCAAAGGGGCCAGCGTCCCTAGGTCAGTGAGCAACTCCGTTTCCGTATAATCGAAGTGAAGGCACTGAAGTCGGGATTCGATTCTCGATAGTGCTGATAAAAATAAAATCTGAAAGTTAGAGCAATAGGCCGTATTCATTGGCCTGAACTTTGTGCCAGTTTCCGGTCTTCCTGACTAATTGTTATTGCAGTCAAAGGGAAATTAATGAAGAAAACGAAGGTTTGTAAAGCAAGTGTCCAAAAACTGCGAGAAATGTGTGCTTGGTTTCGAACTTAGGTTTTATTTTAATTCTAACCATAATTAAGTTTTTCCGAATTCATGTTAAGTTTTAATAAGTTTGGTGAAATCTATTTTGACGTTCTGAAGGGTTGCTTATTAACATATCTACACAAACATTGAAAGGAGGATCTTAACCATTTGACGCTACGCTGACCTACGGCGTACGTCATATTTTGGGCGAAATATATTTAGTTACGCGGTAGCGGAAACATTAATGTTTCCTTAATATTTTTCCTAGTGTTTGATTAACTTTAAAACAATAACGAAATTCATATTACAAAATCAGACAATAAGAAAATCACGACCAAACTAAATCTGTTATTTCTTGATCATAAAACTTATGAATTATTAAATTAAGTAAAAATCCTCTTAAGAGGTGTCAATAGCAATTAATTTGATTCTGAAGATAATCCTTCAGGATTTCCAATATATGGTAAAGAAATTCTCTTCAAAGATACCTACTGTAAGACTCATAAAAAAAAGGTGTTCCTTTGAGACCAACTGCGTCAACAAGAGGTTTCATTAATTACAAACTATCAGAATTGTTAGCTCCAAATTTATCGAAGCCTTTTGGAGCGTTCAAATTCGCACGTTATAAATTCTGTCCAGTTTGTAGAAAAGTTTCTTTCATTAGACCATAAAGGAAGGAAAATGGTCTCTTTTGAGGTTAATTCTTTGTTCGCTAAAATTCCTTTGAAAGCAACTGAAGTTTTTAAAATAATCTTTCATTCATTGACCAGATATCTTCGGCATCCATTGAAATATTTTTATCACTACTTCGATTCTCTTTATCCATGAAGGAATTTACTTGTACGATAAATATTTTTCACAAAAATGAGGTCTTTATTTGAGGAGGCTCTTTCCCCGGTCTTCAGCAATACTTTTATAGATATTTTGTAAGACATTTGTCTGATATCCCCTTGCCAGAAATGGTTCAGCGAAGATACGATGATGTTTTTAACAGTTGTTCCTGAAACGTAAGGCACAGGTGTGAAATGAAGTAGATTCTCGCCTTCAATTATTTTTAAACACGAGTCGGAAAATAGCGTTACTCTCTCATTTCTTGATGTAAAGGTATCCAGAAGCTATCATGTTAAACTATTATCCAGAGTTTATAGAAAGCTCATCCAGTCTATTTCATATCTGCAGAATTTTTCTTGTATTTCAGTTGCAACAAAGAAACCAGTAATTAATGGTTTTTACCTCAGGGCTTTTCGCTTACCAAACCCCAGTTTCTGGACTCTGAATTTGATCATATCAAAAAACTTTTCTGAAGCACAAATATTCTAAAAGTTTCATTCTCCTGTTTTTCTCTGGTTCAGGAGAGTTTCATGAAGATATTCTCAAAATAGATAAAAAAGAAAAGATTGGTACGTTTGTACAGTAATTTTCCAAAAGTTAAAAAGTTCATTCCAGGAAATAAAAATTTGGTATATTGCGACAATAATGCAGTTAGAAGGATGCTTTATTAAATGAGGCCCTCAGAGGAAGAAGTGGCTAAGCGACAAAAGTAAATAACGCCAGAAAACGGCGTTAAAGTTGAACCAAATTTGAAAGTGACATAACTTTTGAAGATATTTTGTCGAAATTTTATTAGTTTTCCGATTAAAAGCATTCTGATATCTTCACAGTACTTTGCCTTTCTGTATCAACAGTATTCTTTAAAACAGGGGTTCATTTAATATTGCCATTGTTATCAACACAGTCCACTGAACTTGGCATGGAGACTGCCAAACTTTAAAAAATTCAAAAATTCAAAATTGTAAATTTTAAACCTTTATTCAGTAAAAGAATATAAGTTAAATAAAATTGTACAATATCTTAACATACTGAATACATTTTATTCACATATATACACACACTGTATATGTCAGAACTTCATTGTTAGAGTATAATATTTGGTTAAGCATTTAAAGTAATGAAATAATTATATGAAGCAATAATTAATAATTTATAATGTTTAATATTATCGAGTTCATTGTGTATCCTAAAAATTATCGTAAAAACACACCTTTGCTGCTTTTTAAAGTTAGTTTAACAAATATAATATAATAATATAATTAATTCTCACTTTAAGTCATGGAAAACATTAGTTACTGAAAATAAATCAATCTATCGCAGAGCTGTTTATATTTTTTCTATTTCTTTTTCAATCTATTTATTGTAAACAATCGTAGAGACATTACCAGATATAAAAAAATTTGCAGGATACGGGATACTTACCAGATATCCGGCACATATCTCTAATATATTTCTTAGGGTAATTTTGTTTTTCACTGGCATTTTGCCTTTTTTTTTTTTAATTTCAGAGTCATTGTCCTTCATATCCTGTTTCATTGCTCTGTGCTTATGTAATTTCATTTTGCACGAAACTTCATCGGCTCGGGAGCTCTCCTTTGTGATGACTCTCATTGGGCGTGTTGTACACATGTTTTTATGATCTAATAGTGTCGGTGATAAAAAAAAAAAGACCATTTATTTTCCCAATTTGTTAATGTTTTTGCATTTTTTTTGGAGTTCGTCCAGAAGAATGTTCACTGATGGATGGTGATAGAAACCCCTTTTTACGTATTTGTAGCTTCGATATCTTGCCTAAATTTTGGGGATAGTGAGATGATGTAATTTGAATTAATTTGAAGCTCCAAATTTGTACTGTTCATAATGAAAATCACATACAGTTGCATGTGCGTAGATTGGATGTACAGTTGCCCGCATATGTAATGTTCCTCGCCTCACAGACGACTCCGTACATGTGGCATCGCCGCAGTGATAGTCAATGTACCCCAACTGGGGAGAAAGTGGGGTGGAAGGGGGACAACCGAGTCCAACAACATATAACACAGACATATACTGTATATCTAAAGGACAATTGAATGTACAGTCATTGACAGACAGGTAATTATAATGTCTGTATTCATAAAGATAAACAATTAATATGATCGTGAACAGCGTTGAACTTCATGTAGTTTACGAGCCTTATACAGTAACTAGCGGAGCGACCCGGCGTTCCCCAGGTGAAAATTGAACGCGATATATATATATATATATATATATATATATATATGCCCGGTTAGGTCAACTGAATGGCCGATTAGAGTAAGCGAATGCCCGCCGATTGGAGTAATTGAATGGCCGGTTAGGTTAATTGTATGCCCTTGACGATTGGTTAGGTTAAGTCGTGATTTTCGTTAGTCTTAACGAAAATATCGCGACTTAACCTAACCAATCGTCAAGGGCGTACAGTTGATCTAACCGGGCATTCAATAATTTTACCGTAGGTTTCGATATATATATGTACTGTGTATATATATATATATATATATAAAACCTCGGAGGCCGAAGCCACATAGCCTATAACTGAATGCCCGGTTAGGTTAAGTCGTGATAGCTTCGTTAGTTTTAACGAGAATATCACGACTTAACTTAACCATCGTCGAGGGCGTACAGTTGACCTAACGGGGCATTCAATAATTTTACTGTAGGTTTCGATATATATATATATATATATATATATATATATATATGACCTCGGAGGCCGACACCACATAGCCTATGTCCTTTTATAAATATATATGTGCTAGAGCTCCGCCCATTTTATCTCACTATCTTTTATGACGTATCTATGATGTCACTATCTTTCAACCAATCCGGAATACAGAGGCCTCCAGCGCCCTTAGATTACCTCGAAGGCCGACGCCACATAGCCTATGTTCTTCCCCAGCCTCAGTTGCCTCTATTTCCCAGGTCTCATCCAAATCTGGCCAGTGGTTTGGTCGGCCATAAGAAACAAAGAAAGAAAGTTCGCAGGCAGTTCGACCGTCACAATTATTAGTATAGATAAGGTTCCATTATGATTACTGCAAGTCTATATGAACAGCTACCACAATACAACTTTTTATATACTAGTGAATTTGAACCAAAAATAGACATTACACAACCAACCTCCACACTCCCTCATTCCCCCTTCCCCACCCACCAGTCTTCTTTCTATTACGCTTGCTCATCATTATCATATACTCATCATCCTTTCTAGATGTTTTTCGCTTCCATCCTCAACCTATTTTGTTCTTCACATCCCCAGTTTGTGAGTGGTGAGAAAGTGTTTTGGAAACAGTAGACAATGATACTCCAGCTTTAGCAGCTATTTGTCTTTGAGTGTTGCCTTCTTTATGGAGAACAATAATTTTCAACCTATTCTTGTATGAAATTTCTTTATTTGGAACCATTATATTATCTTATCTCTAAAAAAAATTAGAACATGAGACATTTTTCGTATTAAAGTTTAACAAATAAGATGATATTTTTAAAGAAACTTGCGATTACTTGAAGGTATAAACAACATGTGTGAGTCATTAAATCTATAAAACATGTTATTACATCAAATTGAATAGTAATTAACAGTAAAGAACTTGGCCCTCAAAATTAGCAAAATCAATAAAAACTAGTGGTGTACTGATTCATCGGCATTTGCAGAATCGGCCATTTTTTGGCATTGGCATCGGCCAAATTTAGCTGATTCTCTTACTGATTATTTGAAATTTTAAAATTTTCATTACAAAACAAAATCTTTATTTACAGAAAATTGAACACCAAAAAACACTATGATAATTTATACTCATTTCAAAGTGTAATTATATAAAAATATTTTACATTCACAAAAATGGCAAAGCATAATAAGTTAATTAAGTTGTCCATAAATTTACATTTTCTCGACTAACTAATCTCTAAATATTATAAACTATTGTAATGTAATTGTAATTGGTTTTGTAATGTCTATTTTTGGTTCAAATTCACTAGTATATAAAAAGTTGTATTGTTGTAGCTGTTCATAAATATTTGCAGTAATCATAATGGAACCTTATTACTGTAAGACTAGTAAACTACATGGAGTTCAACGCTGTATCCGATCATATTAATTGTTTATCTTTATAAACACAAACATTACCTGTATGTCAATGACTGCACATTCGATTGTCCTTTAGATATATATGTCTGTGTTATATGTTGTTGGACTCGGTTTGTCCCCCCTCCACCCCACCTTCCCCCAGTTGGGGTACCTTGACTATTACTGCGGCGTTACCACATGTACGGAGTCGCTTGTGGGAACATTACATATGCGGGCAACTGTACGTTTCTTTGTACGTGGCTTTCCTACTGATGATTTCTATTATATTCTTCTTCAACTCTTTCGTTCTGGTTATCGCTTCCGTTTCGTTATTACTTGTTGATTTCTTCATATATGAGATGTTGTTTGTTAGTATTTTGCCTATTTTCCTTACGTTTTGTTTGTATTTCTTCTTCCTCTGGTTTTTATCCATTGCAGTCATGTTCTTCTCTGTTCCGCCATTTCAGTATCTCTCTCTCTCTCTCTCTCTCTCTCTCTCTCTCTCTCTCTCTCTCTCTCTCTACATATATATATATATAGGGCAAGAATATAAAGACAAGAGACACGACTCTCAACATTTATTGGTCAAACGTTTCGGACCGCTCAGGGGCCATCTTCAGTGACTAAATGAAAGAACATCAAAATTAGAAAAAAAAAATCGGAGATATTGAAGAATAGGGACCCCAGCCTTCTTTAGTTAGCTTTATAAGGCTAACTAACGAAAATATCATGACCTAACCTAACCAATCGTCAAGGGCGTACAGTTAACCTAACGATTGGTTAGGTTAGGTCATATTTTCGTGTAGTTAGCCTTATAAGCCTAACTAAAGAAGGCCGGGGTCCCTATTCTTCAATAGCTCCAAAAAATCATCAATATATAACTAAAGAAACCTAAGTAAAAAATTTTACCCACGCTTTTGAGATCCTTTGTAATTTATTTATATACATGTGCGACCTGCCAAAGTCGCTATGAAGGGCAGACTGCCCTGCAGTTAAAAGAGGATTTCGAAGCATTTGGGTCTTTCTTATCGAACTTCTCGCCTTCTTTCCACTCCTGAATCCTCCGCTATTCGTCATCACTTAGAGACCCATGACCACCCGTGCCTCCAGATTCATACTCCTTTCCCTTTTCTCCAGTTATCGTTTGCAACTCCTACCACTCAGGGTTTTTTTAAACTATTTTCCTTATTGTATAAAGTTTTACATTATTTTCTGTAAAATGTTTTTACTTGGGTTTCTTTAGTTATTATTATTGATTTTTTTCTCTAATTTTGATGTTCTTTCATTTAGAAACTGAAGATGGCCCCGGAGCGGACCGAAACGTTTGACCAATAAATGTTGGCAGTCGTGTCTCTTGTCTTTATATTCCTGCTGAGGATAAGATTCCCGAAGACCTCTTCTATCGTTACTATATATATAGTATATATGCGCCTCGGTGGTGTAGTGGTTAGCGTCGCTGACTACGAATCCATTGGCCTCGGGAGACCCGGTGACGGCAGGGGGCGCGCAGCAAAACCAAGCTGTTCATCCTTCCACATAATAAAGAAATTGGTTGGTAGATAAATGGGTACCTGGGTAGCCTAGTGGTTAAGACGCTGGGCTGCTAGTGGGTCGTGGTTTGGATTCCACATTAAACTGTAGGTCTAAAGTAGAGTGACAAGCTTCACCTTCGTCAGAATGAACAATTCAGGCGGAAGCAAAACCAAGGTTAACCAAGGTTATATATATATATATATATATTGCCATGGCAACCAGAAAAGGAAGGAGAGGAGCTCCAGCAAAAGTGTATTTTTATGACAAATTTTAAGAGACAATGAACTCAATAATATTAAACATTATAAATGATTAATTATTGCTTCATATAATTATTTCATTACTTTAAATGCTTAACAAAATATTATACTCTAAAAATAAAGTTCTGACATATATATATATATATATATATATATATATATATATAATATATATACTGTATATGAATAAATGTATTCAGTATTTTTCTACATTAACATAAAAATGAATGCAGAATTAAACTAACAACAGCCCACTTGTAAAAATGAGGTATTTCGCAGCCTTTCCCATGTAAACAGTAAACACTTAAACAGTAACAAACGAACGTAAGCTTTCGATAAGAATGAAACACAAAAGGTTTTACAGTTTTTTGAACGTCGAACGATCACAGTCTGCATTTTCTTATCTTTGGCATTGTTGGAGGTCAGTATCCTTTTGTCAATAAAATCAAGCACGCATGACGATCAGAATATATATATATATATATACACACACACACCTTTGGTTAACTTCTGGCCGAATTGTTCATTCTGACGAAGGTCAAGCTTTTCACTTCACCTTAGACCTACAGTTTAACGTGGAATCCGAACCATGTCCCACCAGCAGCCCAGCTTCTTAACCACTAGGCCACCCAGGGTACCCATTTATCTGCCAACCACTTTCTTTTATTGTGTGGAAGGATGAACAGCTGGGTTTTGCTGCGCGCCGGCTGCCGTCACCGGGTCTCGATCCCTGGGCCGATGGATTCGTAGTCAGCGATGCTAACCACTACACCACCGAGGAGGCATATATATATTTATATATATATATATATATACAAAGAGAGAGAGAGACTTAAGGGGGTATTTACAAATGCGGGATATATTATGATTATAATGGAGCTAACTTCAAATTATACAAAATGGTTAATTTATGCTACAATTAACATACATTACAATTTACGCAATAGCTTATACGGATTAAATGAAAAGTCATGAAGTGATCGATTATGATGTAGTTAAAACGAAATGATTGGTTGTACTTCAGATTACTCAGAAAGGAATGGTCTTCGCTTTTTAGAGTGAATTTTATAATGCGCAAACATGGAAATACTGTAGTATGAACCTGAAAAGGGTTCAAAATAGTGATTTCTATATATGTGACATATACTTACTTATATATATATAATTCCTGATGTAAAGGCGGAGGTCTTTTCCTCAGGAGTGTAACTCACTTTCATATTAGCCAGTGCGTTATTCTACCTGCAACAAACAAAAAAAGGGTCCCAAAACAAGACATCAATTTGAACATTTGTTTTGGTTTTAATGTATAACTTTTGCAAATTTAATTTAAAATAAATTTTCCTATGAGACTGGACTTATGGACACCTTATATATATATATGTGGGATTGAACTCGGAATGGTCCCCTGAGATCTTTTATGTTACACATAGACCGTGCATGAAACAAGGAACTCTTTTAGGAAAATTAAATCCACTATAGTTCGAATAAGTAATGGTAAATGACAAATACTATAGTTTTTATTTTTCATGATGTTAGCCCGACGTGGGCAACGGGTCACTCGCAAAGAGACCCCAAAATATAGCTTCCCTCACCAGCTATCTGCCAAGCAGATCCTGTCCCAAAGTTGGATCCTATCTGCTTGGCAGATAGCTGGTGAGAGAAACTATGTTTTGGGGCCTCTTTGCGAGTGACCCGTTACCCACGTCGGGCTAACATCATGAAAAAAGAAAACTATAGTATTTGTTATTTACCATTACTTATTGGAACTATAGTGGATTTAATTTTCCCAGAAGAGTTCCTTCTTCCATGCACGGTCTGTGTGCAATATAATATATATATATATGAAAATTATTTCACGAAAGTGACACGTGTTCCTGAGGATGTCATTAGACGAAAGCGCTTGAGCACCACTTTGTGTTTCTTTCCCTTCGTGGTTTTATTCATCATATATATATATATATATGTTTACGGTTTTTAAAGCAGAACGAAACTATGAGGAAAAGGCAAAAGAGGACTTTATGAATAGCGAACAGAGAAAAGAAATAGAAGGAACGAAGATAGTACGAGAGGAAAATGCGAAAAACGAACAGGAAAAGAAAACCGCAAAAACAGAAATAATAGAAATAAAAGAAGCACCAACAGAGGAAACAGAGGCACAAAACCAAATCCAAAGATTTCAAACTAAGGACATTAGCAGCAATGGAAAAAACAAGTAGACAATAAAGAAACCATACTGAAACCACCAAAAACAAGGGCCCCACGTAAAAATGGGGAAGAAAATATATGTAAATACTATGTGAAAGGAATATGCAGATATAAGGAATTAGAATGCATTTACGAACACCCTCCTGTGTGCAACTACTTCTACAATAATGGTCGCTGCACATTTGGTGAAAAATGCAAATTCTACCATTCGGACATTTGCAAGACATATGCGACATATGGAACCTGCCAGTACGGGAGAAAATGCTACTACCATCATCTCTCGACAAGTTCAAAGGACAAAGGACAAGTTTCAAATGACAACAGAAGGAATGTGAGAGAAAAAAATATGTACCCAAATAGCAAACAAAACAAATAGCACACAATATTTTTTCAACATCTCGGACACAATACGGCTGCTAAGCATTATACAGCACATGCAGCTGACACAGCTGGGAACCCTCGAGCCGGACCGCTACATGGCAAGAAGCTACCAGAACAGGTAGGTGGGAACGGATCCATCTCGGAGGACCACAAAGCTACAAAACACGCGATATCAAAGGACAACGAACTTAAAATGCACAAGGGGCAATGCAAAACAAAGAACATAAACATTGTCATGGCAAATATTCAAGGAATAAAACCAAACAATTCACTAAACAATGTTTCGTACCTGAAAGGTTTTATGGACGAAACAAGGGCGGACATCGCATGCCTCACAGAAACACATCTTAAAGACTGCCAAGGAAACTGCGATAACTGCGAACACTGTATCGATAAGAAAGAATTGCATATCGATGGATTCAACTTACTGAGAGCGGATAAAACAGCGAGACGTAAAGGTGGCTGTGCTATTTACAGTATATAATATGATACATGAGAGGCATATGACAATGACAGTAATAATTAAATCCAACAGTTTCGTGGAAACCCTTGCAGTGAAAATAGAGAAACTAAACGTTTGAAAAATTTTCGGATGCCATTTATGATATCAGAACCCTAATAAAGTCCGTAAACGCTCCATCCCCTAATATAATACTCTGCGGCGATTTTAATTTTCCATTTATAAAATACAAACAGGTGGGTAGAAATATATTTATACAGCAAGATAACGGGGGCACAAGAGAGCTCCAGGAGCAAGCAAAAATGCTGATGGCTCTCACAAATGAGTTTATGCTGACACAGGAGATAAAAGAAAATACCAGGAAAAATAACTGCCTAGATCTGGTATTCACAAATATGAACTTGATTGCCGATATAAAAATAACTCCAACTATTATCTCAGACAATATAATCAAGTTATCAACAAATATGGCGATAACTTTAAAAGACAATACACAACGGAAGGAAGAAGGAAATTTGGGGCTTTTAACTTAAACTCCAAGACCATAAATTGGGAAGAAATCAGATCATACATGGCCCAAATAGAGTGGAGAACAGTCTTAGAGAATAAAACAACTGAAGAAATGCTAACAACTTTGGAAGAAAAGACGCTGAGAATTTTGGAAAAATATGTTCCGAAAGCACAACCAAAAGGAAAGAGGAACTGGCTAGAGAGGCAAAAGAGAAGAATGTTCTGCAAAAGAAAGAGAGTAGCGACGAAGTTAGCTAATTGCGGAGAGAACAATGCCAGGAAAGTAATACAAGAAAAACTGGAGAGAATCGATTGGGAAATACAAACTCTGATAAAAGGCCATGCAGAGAGGGAAGAGGAAAAGGCGGTAGAAGCAATAAAGGAAAATCCAAAATACTTCTACAGCTATGTGAAAAGGAAAACAAGAACGCGCGCTACTATCGGGCCCTTAAGGAAGGGAAATAATGAACTAACAGACGATCTAAAAGAAATATCTGAAACATTGAGAGCCCAGTATGAATCGGTCTTCAGTACCCCAAAAAGTGACAAAGCGATACCTGACATATAGAATTTCGAAGAGAAATTGCAAGGAGAATGTCTAACAGACTTTGATTTTACCCCTAAAGATGTGGCGAGAGCTATAGGACAAATGAAATCACATTCAGCTGCAGGTTCGGACAAATGGAATGCACTATTAATTAAAAACTGTAAAAATGAAATAGCCACACCCTTAAACTGGATATGGAGAATATCCCTAGATACTGGGGAAATACCGAGCATCTTGAAATGAGCAAACATTGTCCTCTATATATAAAGGTGGGGATAGATCTCAAGCAAAGAACTATAGACGAGTGTCCTTGACGTCCCACCTCACCAAAATATTTGAAAGAATAATCAGAGAGAAAATCTATGACTTCTTGGAGACACTGGAAAGATTCAAAGAAAATTAGCACGGATTCCGATCAGGAAGATCATGCCTATCACAACTTATAGAACATTATAACAATATCCTAGATGCACTTGAAGGCAATGAAAACTATGATGTCATATACACGGATTTTGCTAAAGCTTTCAACAAATGCGATCATGGTATAATAACACATAAAATGAAACATATGGGAATAACAGGCAAAGTGGGATAATGGATCTACAACTTCCTCAGAAAACGACTACAGGTGGTCAAAATTCAAAGTGTATCATCATCAGAATCAGAAGTACGCAGCTCAGTACCACAAGGTACAGTGCCGGCCCCACTCCTGTTCATTATCATGCTAACAGACATAGAGAGTGGAGTTAAGAGGAACAGTATAGTAACATCCTTTGCGGACGATAAAAAGATCAGCAGAAAAATCAGCGATGCAAATGAAGTGGAGGCCTTGCAGAGGGACACGAACAAAATATACACATGGTCAGAAGACAACAACATGACATTTAACACCGAGAAATTTCAGCTCTTGAGATATGGTAGAAATGAGGAACTTAAAACAGACTGCATATTATGCTCCAGATAGACAAGAAATTCAGAGAAGCACGAAAGTGGTCGACTTCGGGGTAATAATGACCGATGATGCCAAATTCGAGACACAAAATGAGATAGCAATAAACAAGGCAAAAAGAGTTTCGGGACAGGTACTAAGAACGTTCAAAAGGAGGGACAAGACAGTAATGATTCATCTGCTGAGAACACTGATCATACCAAAACTTGAATACTGCTCAGTTTTGACGTCCCCATATAAAAAGGGAGAAATTAATAAACTAGAAGAAATGCAGAGACATTTCACAGCCAAGATTGATGGCTGCAAAGAACTCAACTACTGGGAAAGACTACGTTACGTAAACCAAATCTGTACTCCTTGGAAAGAAGAAGAGAGAGGTATACATAATCTACATATGGAAAATGATCGAAAACCTGGTACCAAACCTCAAACTAAACCTAATTACCATCCAAACAACGCTGGAAAATAGGAAAGGCAGAATATATAGTATTCCAAAATTAAAGGCCAGACAAGGGACTTCCTCAATTCTGAAGGAAAATAGCTTGGTTGTCAGGGGGCCAAGAATTTTCAACCAGCTTCCATAGGACTTCAGAAACGTTGCAGGGGTCAAAGTTGAAGTCTTCAAGAGAAGACTAGATGCCTGGCTCAGGACAGTACCAGATGAGCAGGTGTACCTGGCTATGTACGGTTGAGCGCGCAAGAGAGCAACTCGCTCTTGCACCAAGCCAGGCCTAGAGGTGGGGCCACCAGCTTGACCTTCGTGTGAAGAAAGACCGACGCACGGAACCCTAACGAGGTGTGTATATATATATAATACCTACAGTTTTTACACTTAAGATATGACAGGAACACTTTGGCATATACTTTTGTTTTAATCTAGACACAAATTTCGAAACGAATACTTGTCGTATGAATATTTGAATACTCATATACCCAAAAATAATTCTGGATCGATATAAGCTATTTTTCCCTTCACCCTTATTTATATATCTATTTTATATAAATATCTATTTTATTTCTTCCATTTCTGTTAACCCTTTCACGACCTGCGGGGCTGTAATGTCCCACCGGAACTAATAATATAAAAGCAATGTTTCTAGAAATACATCTATATGTTTACACAGGGTATTCCAGAAATCCTGCCCCAAAGTTTAATATCATGTATATTATGGGTCAAGAGTTCTGTGCGTCGTTCAGATGTCTGGAAAGGAACCCAAAATGTGTGTAATTTGAGTGACGAGTTAGTAAGATATATAGTAGTAAATATAGTTAGTAAAATATAAAACATATACTTTGCAGTTTAAAGAAACATATACCAGTCGTTAAAGGGTAAGACATCTTTCAATTGAAACTCTGTTTGATGCTTGAATTAAAACAAACCTTTTATAGGTTGTGCAGTAATTATTTATTTATTTAAATTTTAGATTAGTCATAAGTAAAGTAATATATATATATATATATATATATATATATACATTTTAACTGCAAACACGCAGTATAATTAACGTAAAGAACGACGCTTGTATAGGAGATATTCCGCGCAAGATGAGGAGAGAGAACGAAACAAATGAAAAAATGAGGTAACCACCCGGGAATCGAACCCGGGATCTTCCGATTGCCGTCAGATATGATAACCATTACACCATGGGCCTCACTCATTCAAATGCCGTAATTCTTCTACATACGCGCAGAAACCAATGCCCCAAGGGGGCACCCCTCGCATGCCGTAACATTATATACATTTTAACTGCAAACACGCAGTATAATTAACGTAAAGAACGACGCTTGTATAGGAGATATTCCGCGCAAGATGAGAGAGAGAGAATGAAACAAATGAAAAAATGAGGTAACCACTCGGGAATCGAACCCGGGATCTTCCGAGTGCCGGTCAGATATGATAACCATTACACCATGGGCCTCACTCATTCAAATGCCGTAATTCTTCTACATACGCGCAGAAACCAATGCCCCAAGGGGCACCCCTCGCATGCCGTAACATTATATACATTTTAACTGCAAACACGCAGTATAATTAACGTAAAGAACGACGCTTGTATAGGAGATATTCCGCGCAAGATGAGAGAGAGAGAGAACGAAACAAATTAAAAAATGAGGTAACCACCCGGGAATCGAACCTGGGATCTTCCGATTGCCGGTCAGATATGATAACCATTACACCATGGGCCTCACTCATTCAAATGCCGTAATTCTTCTACATACGCGCAGAAACCAATGCCCCAAGGGGGCACCTTCCGCATGCCGTAACATTATATACATTTTAACTGCAAACACGCAGTATAATTAACGTAAAGAACGACGCTTGTATAGGAGATATTCAGCGCAAGATGAGAGAGAGAGAACGAAACAAAATTTGTTTCGTTCTCTCTCTCTCATCTTGCGCGGAATATCTCCTATACAAGCGTCGTTCTTTACGTTAATTATACTGCGTGTTTCCAGTTAAAATGTATATAATGTTACGGCATGCGGGAGGTGCCCCTTGGGGCATTGGTTTCTGCGTGTATGTAGAAGAATTACGGCATTTGAATGAGTGAGGCCCATGGTGTAATGGTTATCATATCTGACCGGCAATCGGAAGATCCCGGGTTCGATTCCCTGGTGGTTACCTCATTTTTTCATTTGTTTCGTTCTCTCTCTCTCATCTTGCGCGGAATATCTCCTATACAAGCGTCGTTCTTTACGATATATATATATATATATATATATATATATATATATATATATATATATATATATATATATATAAAGCACGTATTTTACCACATATAAAGATTTTGAAAAACATTCCTAATATACGCTATTTTTTACTCCTTCCCCAGCAGGAATAGTGTGGGTAACCACCAAGACTCCTCAGCACCTGACGATTTCTCAAAAAGCTACGAGTCTGTGTATCTATTGTGGCAGGGATTCTTCTTTACGTGTAGGAATTACATGATACTTCTCTTTTCTCTTTATTTCAATATGGCCTTTAGAAACTTGGAAGCAGCTTTTCGGCAAAATCAATGAGATCCACTTCATTTATTGCTTATTAAGTAAAATGTCAATTATTTATTATTATTATTATTATTATCGTTATTATTATTATTATTATTATTATTATTATTAAAATAAACAAATTGTGAATAAATTTGTGAAATATTGTCTTAATGTTTTTTTGAAATTATGTAATTTTATAAAAACTTTTTAATACAAGTAAACAGCGGCCTCTATTTATACATACCTAAAACTTAAAGAATTCTTTTTTATCGTATTATTTTTTAAACCAGCGATACAGTTATTACATGCTTACTATAAACTAATTAAAAGTGATACAGTGATGCTCACTATAAACTAATTAAAAGCGATACAATTTTTACATGCTCACCATACACTAATTAAAAGTGATACAGTTATTACATGCTCACTATAATCTGACTAAGAGTGATACAGTTATTACATGCTCACTAAAATTAACTAAAAGTGATACAGTTATTACATGCTCACTCTAAACTAAATAAAAGTGATACAGTTATTACATGCTCACTATAAACTAATTACAGGTGATGCAGTTTTTACACGATCACTAATTAAAAGGACAAACTAAAATATAATACTCAATTTCCTGTTGTAGTTAGAATAATAATAATTATTATTCTATTTCTATATTACAAACCGTTCTCCATAATCTAAATTTCGCGAACGAGCATACTTTTATAGCTCGTTTGAACGCCGCTTTAGTCTGCATACTTCGAGGGCCATCAGCGAAGTTTGAATGCCTCCGAATGCTCTCATTCGTGGCCGATGGGGTGCTAAAGCTGTCCGGGTAAATATGGGAGCATTCGAAAAAATTAATTAAGAACCATAGGATGAGCGGGTTGCAACCCTCTTACCCCATAACTGTGCCTAGGAATGTCGAGCTACCTCGCCTTCGCCTTCCTTATACCCTTTTCAGGCTCGCTTGCGGGTCTATCAGAAACTGTTTTTTGGGGGGGGGTTCTTCCTTTTGTTCCTAGTTTATTTCATTCCATTTTATTTATCATTGTTTTCGTCTGTGACCAAAATACCATCCCTCCATTTCTTTCTCACATGTATTAAACATTTCCGATCTTGTGGGTTATAATTCATTATTTACTTCATTTTTCATATAATACAACAACAGAAACCTAACCTAACCTAACTTAACCCATCATTTATATTCATTGAATAAAAGTCCCTATTTTATTCAAAGATGTTGTTTTGTTGAGTAAAATCCGCTTGTGAAAGGTTCGTAAAAATAATGGGTTATATACAACCCACAAGAGCCAAGAATTCTTTATTTACTCTTTGAATACACCTTCTTCGTAAGCGTTAACTTAAAGAATTTGAAACGGCTATAAATAAATCCTAAATTGATGCACATTAAAAAAAAACTAAAAATAAATTAATTTTACTTAAATAATTTAAAAATTACAAAAAACAAAACAAAAAAAAATTGAAAATAATTGAAAACTAATATTTGGAATAATGCAGTTAATGCGTGACTCATAATTAAAAAAGTTAAAAAATCATATTTATAATAAATGTTTGTATTAATTTTAATTCACTTTTAAAAAGTTTTACGTGAGAATTTTCTTAGGAGAGGAATTCATAAATCACACGATTCTACATTAATAAAGCTCGCAGCTCACTTCGAAGATGCTACTCTTTGGGCTCCAACTCTTGTATACTATATACAGGGGTTAGAAAATAAGAAGAACACCCGCCGATTTCACCGGTTATCTTTACGGACTGCTCAGACACAAAGTAAACGGTCAAATGACTGGCAAACCTATTTAAATGCGTAACAGAGAGAGTGTATACGTCATGTTATAACCCTCACGTTGTTTTTACAGATCTGAGTGAATTATGAATTAGCAGTTATGAAAGACCTGTCAGACTTCCAAAGAGGGCAAATTGTCGGAGCGCGGATGGCTGGTGCATCGGTGACGAAAACCGCTCAGATGTTCAATGTATCCAGAGGAACTGTCTCTATGGTCATGTCTGCATACCAAAAACCATGGAAGGACAAGCACCGACAAATGCAATAGTGGACGCAAGAAGAAGCTGTGTGATCGAGACCGCCGGGTGCTAAAGCGCATTGTGACAGAGAACCATAAGACCACAGCTCCAAAAGTGACTGCAGAGCTTAACCAGCATCTTGCAAGCCCGGTATCGACCAGAACTGTACGTCGCGAGCTCCATGGAGCTGGATACCATGGGAGGGCTGCAATTGCCAAACCCTTCCTTTCGCACATCAACATTGAGGGGCGCAGAAAATGGTGTAATGACCATAAGAATTGGTCAATGGACCGGTGGAAGAATGTAGTATACTCCGACGAATCCTCCTTTACGCTATTTCCATGTTCCGTCGAGTTTACGTCTGGGACAGCCTAAAGATGCTTATGACCCCGACTGCCTGACCCCAACCGTTAAGCATGGAGGCGGATCTGTGTGGTTTGGGCAGCAATATCGTGGAATACTCTTGGCCCAGCTGTAGTACTGCATGGTAGGGTTAACGCCCAGGTCTATCTGTCAATATTGGCTGACCAGGTCCATCCCATGGTCCAAACGCTTTTTCCCAATGGCGGCGCCGTCTTCCAGGATGATAATTAATGCACCAATCCACACCGCTGGGGTCGTTAAAAACTGTCCAAAAGCTGTATGAATCAATTCCCCGACGCATTGCAGCTGTTATTGCCGCTAAAGGAGGACCAACTCCATATTAAGAATAAAAACCGCCATTTATCAAGGTGTTCATATTATTTTGTCCAACCCCTGTATATATATAATATATATATATATATATATATATATATATATATATATATATATATTATATATATATATATATATATATTATACTGCGTGTTCTTTGCAGTTGAAATGTGTATATATATATATATATATATATGTGTGTGTGTGTGTGTGTGTGTGTGTGTGTGTGTGTGTGAAAAAATCGCCCCAACAGGGTTCGAACCCACCACCTCGTAGTAGATTAGCTTCCTCACCTTCTGTTCAAGTGGTGGTGGGTTCGAACCGTGGAAGGGGCAATTTTTTCATCATGAAAATCGTGCTTATTCATGCATGCTATTCCGTATATATATATATATATATATATATATATATATATATATATTATATATACAGTGTTGGGCACTAAAGCGTTAATCCGATAACAGTTAATTAACGAAGTTAACTTTTTTTAACGGACTATTAACGGAAGTTAATTTCCATTTATCGTTATCGGACCAGTTAACTTCCGATAACTCGATATTTAGTCTGTTAAAGTCCGTTAACACGTTAACTGCGAGGAGTCATTCACGGAAGATCACCGCTCCGCGAATGAATTCAAACCGCCATAACTTCAGTCTGCCAATTCCGTCCTCTGCCGCAGTGGAACGGCTCTTCTCTCTCGGCAAGGACATCCTGAGGCCCAAGAGGTCAAGACTGGCAGTTGGGCCTAACTTTGAGAAGTTGCTCTTTCTGAAGGGCAACCAGCACATTGTGTCATAGTCTTTAATAAATGTGCCTAAAATTTAATTTTACCTTTCAGTTCCCGCCATAATAATTCTCTGGTAAATTAAAATTTAGTTAATGGTTAGTGGTTACAAGGGTTTCAAAACATGTAATCAGTACATTTTTTATTAAAAATAAAAAAAAGTTATTAAGCAAAAAAAGTTGCAAAACTTGATAAAAATACAGTTAAATACCTATTTATTGTTGGATTTTGCGTAAATAAACATTTTCTATGGGTTTTAAAGCTTTTTTCCTTGATTTTTTTAAATGTTAGTAAAGAAATAGTTATCGTTAACGGATTATCGTTAACTTCCGTTAACTTTGTAGTAAATTATCGGATTATCGTTATCGGAGTTAAAAATTGGGGTTAACGGATTATCGTTATCGAAGTTAACTTTTTGGTTAACGGTGCCCACCACTGTATATATATATATATATATATATATATACACACACACACACACACACACATATATATATATATATATATATATATATATATATTATATATATATATATATATATATATATATATATATATATATACAGTATATACAGGATGCGGCATAAGTTACTTTATCGACAATAATGAAATCACCTTGTGAAGAATAATATACCGAGAAAATTATTTTTATATTTGCCTGCACTGATTCGGCAACACTGATATGGTGGCAACAAGATGGTGCTCCATCATATTTCGAAAGAAATGTTCGTGCATTCATAAAGGATCGTGGGATAGTCGAATGGCCTCCCCTCCTCGGTCACCGGACATAACCCAATTATTCAATGTGGGATATAACCAAAGAGAGAGTCTACGGCCAGAAGCCTCGGGACTTCGATCACACGAAGACTTTGATACGCCAAGAGTTCGAGACGTTGCATAATATCAAAGAACTGTGCAACGCTATTTGTTGTTCAGTGGTTCAAAGATGCAACGTGTGTATTGAACATGATGGAGGACACTTTGAACAATTTCAATAAATAAATATTATTCTTCACAAGGTGATTTCATTACTCTCGGTAAAGCGACTTATGGCGCACCCTATATAATCTGAATAAAATGCTGGTCATTACCTCGAGTGCCAGAGGGTTAACACGTAAAATGACTGTGAACACGAAAGCGTTATGCGCTTCCTCGGTTATTTAAATGTATGACAGGTTGTGTTAACTTTTATCCCATCGTAGTGTAGTGGCTAGCCCCTTAACCTTTTATTCAAGAGGTAGTGAGTTTAGGTCCAGGTGGGCAGAATTTTCGCATATATATATATATATATATATATATATGGGAATGAACTCAGAATGGTTCCCTGAGTTTTTTATGATACACACAGACCGTGCATGGAACAAGGAACTCTTCTGGGATAATTAAATCCACTATAGTCCGAATAAGTAATGGTAAATGACAAATACCATAGTTTTTCTTTTTCATGATGCTAGCCCGACGTGGGCAACGGGCCACTCGCAAAGAGGTCCCATAAATATAGCTTCCCTCACCAGCTATCTGCAAAGCAGACAGGATCCAGCTTTGGGACATGGATCTAGGGTTTAAAGCAGCCTAGCCCTGCTACATTTAGAAACTCAATATAAGCAAAAGACTCGCTGTCTTCACGTCAGATTGAATACATCAAAGAAAAAGGGTAACTATTATATTTTAGCCAAAACCAAAACTTAAACCTCAACTGGCAGAATTGAGCGTCCACTTTTCAAGGCACATAACATGTCCGTTTCAAGATGGGAATGAACTCAGAATGGTTCCCTGAGTATTTGTCATTTACCATTACTTATTCGGACTATAGTGGATTTAATTATCCCAGAAGAGTTCCTTGTTCCATGCACGGTCTGTGTGTATCATATATATATATATATATATATATATATATATATATATAAGAGAGAGAGAGAGAGAGAGAGAGAGAGAGAGAGAGAGAGAGTTTATAACCCAAAGAAAGACTGTAAATCCACTTTAGGTTAAGCCATAAAGAGATAGGAGTCCTGAAGAAAGAGAACTTCCCACATCATGCTGACAGAGTAAGTGTGGGCATAAATAACGTTGGAGGGAACGTATTGAAAGACTTATAAAGGCTTTTTTTTCAAGAAATTATTTTGAAAGCATTCAAACCAGAGCTATTGTTATTCGTCGACTGAAGAACGATATAAAGAATTAGCTAAAAATTCTAAGCCACATAAAAATGATCTACATCATATTGTTTGGAAGATATTTTTGCTCTTATTCTCTCATATTTTTATTGAGAATTATTAAGAAACATTACAAATTCATCAAACGCATACTTTACTATTTGAAATCGCAATGCTAATTTCGTGCTCATCCGTTATTGCAACCAGAAGAAAGAAAAAGCTACAGCAACCAGAAGAATGAAACCAGAAGAAAGAATAAGAGGTATGTACGAGACCCACTCAATAAATTCGCGGAATTGTTTCATTTAAAAAAAAAACCTAAATAATTATGATTCTGCAAATTTATTGACTAGACTTCATGTGTGTGTGTGTGTGTGTGTGTATATATATTAGCCGAGAACCCGCCCTTCGTGCGGGTGGAAAAAATATCCTGCGTTTTAACGGAAATATCACGACTTAACCTAACCAATCGTCAAGGGCGCACAGTTGACCTAACCGGGCATTCAATGAACCTAAGCGGGTATTCAATAATTTTACCAACTTCAAATTTAAGTTCTTGAAGGCATTTTCTAGTCTGTGCAGCGGTATGAGGGCGCGCATTGTCGTGTGACAGAATAACACCTCCCGACAATCTCCCTCTCCCTTTTGTGCGAATTGCTTGCTTTAACTCATTCCGAATCATGTCAGAATACGATGCACTTGTTACTGTGGTTCCACGATCTAGATAATGTTCAAGGATAGGGCTTCGTGTATCCCAAAATAGTGTTAGCATAACTTTACCTGCTGACGACTGCGCTTTGAACTTTCTTGCAACGGGAGATATTGGATGCTTCCATTGCATGGTTCCATTGAGGTACTGCTGCACAGACTAAAAAATGCCTTCAAGAACTTAAATTTGAAGTTCTCGACCATCCAGCCTACAGTCCAGACCTGGCATCTTCGGATTTTTACCTGTTTGGACCACTAAAAGACGCTTTGAGAGGTCAGCGATTCCAAGGCGATGATGACCTGAAGGAGGCGGTGCATGACTGGCTACGCACACAGCCAAAAACATTCTTTTGTGATGACATTAGGAAGCTCGTAGATCGCTGGACTAAGTGTATTGAGAAACAGGGAGACTATGTTGAGAAGTGATGTGTTTATAATCTATCAGATGTGAAAATAAAATTGTGAAAATAAAAAGTGCGGATACTTATTGAATTACCCTCGCATATATACGTAATGACGTAATGATATTGATGACGTCATTTAATTTTTGAAAATTAATTATTTAATTTAGTAACACCCAGGTGCACAACCTCGGGACCTAATCAATATGTGTGTGAAGTTTCATGTTTGTAACTGCTTCCATTTTGGAGTTATAGCTGGAACAGACAGACAGACAGACAGACAGGCACACACACACACACACCACACACCACACACACACACCACACACACGCGCGCGCGCGTCCTTTTATTATTTATATAATATATATATATATATATTATTTATTTTATTTTATTATTTTATTTCATATTTTAGTACGGCGAAATCTGAGAACTCCCAGTGCTCTGAAACCAGACCAAACCAACGCCTCCTACTACATTTATTGGCAGAAAGGGATATTACTACTTCTACATAAAAATAGAAGTATTTTCTAGTTAAATATATAGAAATTTTCCTAAAAGTACTAACAATCGTACATTATATAACCAAGTAACATCCCTGAAATTGAAAACGAAGGTTTTGACTCCGAAGAGTTCCCATCAAGCTTTGTGACTTTTATACTGCGGTGAATGAGAACTGAATACATAAGTGCTCAAATAACCTTCAAAACAGAATAATCATCTCTGCATTTGTATGAATTAAAGAAACGTAGAAAATATTTTATATTTCACTACGATACTAATAAATAATTCAAATGGTTAAATTTATTTAGAGTAAAATAATGCCATTTTTGAACGTTTTCTTTTAATTTTTAATTTTTTTTAAAGGGAATTTAAATTTAAAATCTGAAAATAAAGAACCATGAAATATTAAAACTTAAAAAGCAAAACGAAAAATAAAACGTTTTAATAGAAGAAAAATGTAAAGCAACGTAAAGAAATATACTTCGTACATTGAAATATTATTCTGAATCCAATAAACTTTATGTTGTTGCTAAAAAAAAGAAAAAGAAATCCCTCCCTGCCAGGCTTGGAAAAATTGCAGTTTTTCAGGACAATTAGAATCAGAATTACTTTTTTAGAAATGTTGAATTACAATTATAATTACAATTTTTTATAGTCACAGTTGTAATTACTATTACAGTTACAATGACATCATCTATCAAACTAGTTAAATAGGCAAGATCATATTCGCAATTAGAAATCAACATCATGGTTTTCCCATAGATGTAATTGTGTATTTATTTATTGTGTAGCGTATATTGTTTCAATCAAAAGTAAAAGAAGAAACGAGTATCAATGGATCACGAATCAATATATTTCAATATCAAGAAAGTTGTTTCAGTCTTAATTACAGAGAGGAAACTTTGATTTCAAGCTGTAATACTACAGTATGCAGTATTACATAAATTTTTATATTCTTCATTTGTATATTTAAATAGGAGTAATTTTGTCAAACACTTCATGATTACATTTGATAAAGAGAAGACTTTTGAATGTCTCTACACCAAAACTTCTTCGTTGTGCACAACAAACGTTTTCTGTTATTGAGAATACCCTTTTCGGTCTTTCAAATCTTTCAGTTTTCAACTTGTTAAACCTCCTTGTCCTCCAAGTATCCGATTCTTACCTGCTACGGGCCCACGGCCTTGAATTTCAAATGGTGATTGGTCTGAGACTCTTGAGTGTTGAGTGACTGAGTCGCTTGAACGCTTCAGTGATGCTAACCAATTTTTTAATTTAACTTACCGTAATTTATTTGAATAAATAGCTAAAAAACACGAAAGTTTCAAATCAGTCAAGGAAGTAAAAATTAATTTAACTGAGATGAGTTGGATTATTTAAATTACAATTACAATTACAATTATAGTAAAATATAACATTGTCATTGCAATTGCAATTACAATACAGCCAAATGTTTAATTAATTACATTCAGATGAAATTACAAATGTAATTTTTCCAAGCCTTCTCCCTGCACGCAACATGTTCGTACACTAAATGCACTCATACTACTGTCTACATACATACATACACCAACACACACGCAGAACAAATTATGACTTTCTTAAATAGCCTTCAGAAGAATAGTATTTTTTTATAATAGTATTTTATGTTTTTCAAGTGTTAAACTTCACAACTTTGAGCAGTTTATGTCTTCACCTTGTGACTCATTGCTCCATATAATTTAGACTTCTCTTAAAATCTTTCCTGAGGATATATTTTTTTTACTTTTGCTTCATAAATACTCGAACTAAATTTTTTTTAAAGAGATTACAATGTATGTTATTTTAAGTAAATTTTAATTTGAACACACACACACACACACACACACACACATGGTGTTCCTAAATTATCTTCAATTCAAATTTAATACTATATATATATATCAAAAGTGCAGCGTACACGAAATCTGAAACTAAGAAATCTGGCCGTTGACATGAATTTTAGATACAATCCGGACTGTGGTTTCCTATATTTTCGAATAGGAATCTTGTGGACACAAAATATATTTCAGTAAATTGGTTGAAATTTGTTTGTAAACCTATTAAATTAAATTTAATTAAACCTTTTTTTAACACTTGAAAATTGGTTTTAAGAATATTCTAAATTTGGTGATGTGAAATCCAAAATTTTTTTTATTTAATTAATTCTTCGAGACATAAGTGGTTCTTCACATATATATATATATATATATATATATATATATATGATTCTTTTAATCATTTCAATTTTATCTCTCATGTCATTGAAAATAAACTTGGAATCCTCAGAAATATTTATAAAGATGCGTCGATTGTGGTTGGTATTGTATCGATTAACAAAAATTGATTACATTAATAAAATAAAAAAAATGGTTGGTGATAGCTCTAAGGGCATTCCTGTGACATGACGATAGTGTTAAAATTTTACTAAGATTATAAAATAAAATTGAGAATTTTTCAAAAAACCTTAAAGCAACTGGTGTCATTAGTGATAAACCCCGGCTTCAGATTCTGACTGTTCCATTAGGTAATCTCTGTTTTTATATAAATTTACTCCTAATCTAGCTGAATTCTAATGAATCCTGAATGGAATCCGTTTCTTTTTGTTACATCTTTCTTTAGAATAATTTCGGTTTAATGTTTTAGGTTTTTAATGTTTGTTAATTTAATCCTGAGTATTTAAATATTAATACAAATACAGGGTGTTTCTAAAGTAACCATCTATTTTGCGAAATAATATGAATTATAAAAAAAACACCTTTAAAACATGAAAATATATATATATATATTTGTAAGCTCGGCACACATTGTTGCTCTTCGTGGATAATCTTCTTCTTGTAAGTTGTGGACACTTGAATGTGGTATGGCTTTTTCTTTAAATCATAACGTAGAATTCTGTAAACCGTTGTTTGTGGAATTTCTAATCTGTGGGATGCCCTCCGAATCGATAATTGTGGATCCTCTTCGAATGCTTCTTGAACAGATTCGATTCTTTCGTGAGATCTTCTTGGCCGTCCAGATCTACGCTCGTCATGCACAGATCCAGTCCTCATAAATTTGTTTACTAATTCGCGAATAGCCTGGTCTCTAGGGCCTGTTTTACGAAACCTTCTCTCAAACTTTTCTCTAATTTCATTGCACTTCATGCCTTTTATCCTGCATGTTACTACATAAACCCGTTCTTGCACATTCATCATCAATGATATGGGCCTGAAAAAAAAATAAAATAATTAACAAAAAATCGTGTAAAGCAATTGAAATATTATAAATACATGAATTTTGTATAACATGCACGTACCATTATGCCAATATAACAATTGTTTAAATCCCCCTATTTCACCAAAATAGATGGTTACTTTAGAAACACCCTGTATAATGTTTATTTAATAGATTTTAATTTGCGGTTACAAGCTAAAATTATCGCTAAGTAAATTACTAATTCACACTGACAGTAACAATGTTTTTGTTTACAAAAATCTAAGCTTCGAAATCTGGACATTTAATGAATGTTGCATAAGAAGATAGCGAAGAGGCATCGACGCTGCGATCTATAGAAAAAGAACATTTTGACCGACAGATCAGTTTTCTAGACATCGAGGAATTTTTTCGAATGGAAAAACGAGCTAACAACCTAACCGAACCACGTTAACCTAACTCAACTTAAACTAACTGAACTTAAACTTTTATTTACAGGCAAACAAATATTGCAAGTTTTCTAATAAAAAAATAGAAAATATCTTCTTGAACGCCATGTTGAAGATTTCTTCCCCTTCCATTTAATCATAAAGCATAAAGATAATGTAGCAAGTAGCTAATTTTACTACAGTTTAGGTATATTTTTTACTACGTTTATAATGATGTAGCACTTATATATATATATATATATATATATATATATTATATATATTATATATATATATTGTTATGTATGGGAATAATGTAATAAAGTTAATTAATTACGGGTCATAGATCAACCCGCAAATGAATTGATCATGCAAACAGAATGAATTGTATGTAAATGAATGGTTCATGAAAACAAAGGGAACGAGCCAACGGCGACTGTTTTATAAATTCTTACGTACATGGAATTTAAAACATATGCATGTTAAATACTCGTGTAATTTAGAGAAAAGACATGAATTCAATTGTCTATTTAATTCTGAATAAGTTCGGATAAAAATACCTATAAAGGTTACCCAGAAACTAAGAAAATAACTAATGTAAAAAATTACATTAAAATAAGAATTCATTTCTGAGACGACACGTGGGTTCCGCGTCCACTCCAAAGGAACAAAGACGTTTTAAAATTGAGCGTTCAGTTATGTATAAAATGGGTAAACTCCGCTAAAATTACAGTGCTACATTATTAACAAGGGTAATGTCATGTAAAATTACACCGTCTAAAAGGCTAATAATTCTTACAAATGAGATTAATCAAAAGAGAATCTTAGTTGGGTATAACTCTTGTGCCTGGCAGCCACGCTGAACCATAGGCAAGACAAAGAGGGTATTATACAAAGGGAAACGCTTAGCTTCAGTGCATTTCAGAACGTGGTAAATAAAGGTCGGATCAGTAAAAGAAAGCCACCCCCAGCCTTCTTTAGTTAGCTTTATAAGGCTAACTAACGAAAATATAACGACCAAACCTAACCAATCGTCAAGGGCGTACAGTTGACCTAACGATTGGTTAGGTTAGGTCGTGATATTTTCGTTAGTTAGCCTTATAAAGCGAACTAAAGAAGGCTGGGGGTGGCTTTCTTTCATTGATCCTAAAGGTCCACTCTCGCAAACCTGTGTTGAAATTAAATAAGAACATTAGATTTATTTCTCCTGTTAAGAACATAAAACTAGTTCTTAATGAAAGTTTGCTCAAGTATATAAAAATATATTGTACCGTAATGATAAATTTCAAAACGTGTGGTACTTAGGAACGAAATCATTCTTCTCATTCTGAGTAAACTCCTCGCCAAGCTAAAGTGAAGCGAAAGTTCGTGCCTGTTAAAGAGACTCCCAAAAGAGTCTATCCTACCAAATTCCGGAGGAAGAAAACGGAGACTCCGTATATTTTGTTAAGAGTCGGTAAACACTCTAAAATAGTGTGTCCTTGAATCACTGTTAGAAAACGGACTCCTAGCATTCGGTAGAAAAATAAAATACTCAGGATAATAATGTACAAATTCTCAAGAGAATACTTACCACTGTCAAAAGGAAGTAGTAACAATGTAACTAAGGCATGCATTAAACATTATAATTGGAATGGTCAAATAAACAAACGGCTGTATTAAGTTGGATAACTACCAGGAGTAGATTAAACTTGTATAACAGTCAAAAAATAAAAAGTTTGTGTATTTTACTTAATTGTCTCAAATATCTTTTATTTAAAGGAAGTAATTGATGTTAAAGTTCATATAATTGAAATGGTCAAATAACCAGATAGGATTCAAGTAATTCTATAAAATTGTATTATGTACAACATATTCCAAAAGGCCGTATTCAGTTAATTAACTACCAATTGTAGATTAAATTTGTCTTTCAGTCAAATTTAAAGTGTTTTTGCATTTTATTAAATTGTCTCAATATCAAATCTTTATTCTTCAACAAAATCTCTTTACTGTCCACAATTTCATTGTTGTATTGCAGTTGGTTTAATAAGATCTGTGACGAATATATTATTTTTGTAAAAGGTTTATAATTATCCCGCTACAGCGGCTACACGAATTGACAGAGAAATAAGAATATATAATCAGTGATATATATAACCTTGGGTTAAGTAAAGTAATAAACTACGTCGTTTTACATTACAATATATACTGTATATATATATTATATATACAAGTTTGACTAAAAAACTTCCATGATTCCAACGTCATATTCAGATTAGAATACTGTGAATATACTATTGTCATATCAGATATCTAACTTATGCAGAAAAATAGTGAAAAAATATGAAATTCTCTCATTTGTATTCTTTTCGGAATAAAGATTTTATTACATATACTGTATGTATATATGTATACATGTATATATATATATATATATATATATATATATATATATATATATATATATATATATATATACATACACACATGTGTATATATATATATATATACATATATATATATATATATATACACACACAGGGTGTTTCACAACCGGTCTGCCATACTTTAAGGGATGATTTGGGTGGTGATATAGAGTAAAAAGTTAATACAACATCGGTGCTATTTCCAACCATTGCGGAACTACGAACGTTTTAAGGTGCACGGAAAAAAATAAACGAGAGTATTAATCTGATGTATTTATTGCTACATTTTATGAGATACACCTAATAAATGTTCAAAATGTCCGCCTTGGTTTTCACTGCACAGCCTTGCTCGTTCCAAACAAGAGTCCACTGCTGATTGAATTATTTCGGGGTGTTCCCGTATGTAAGCAGCGGCGTCCATAATCCGGCGCAAGAGTTCCTCTCTCGTTTGTACTTTGGTTTTGTAGACTATCTCTTTCATGAGGCCCCATAAAAAGAAATATAACGGGGTTAGATCCAAAGATCTCGGGGGCTACGATATTGGACCAGCACGACCAATCCAACGATTCCCGTAACGCTGATTCAAGTAATTCGTAACATGACGACCAAAATGTGGTGGCACCCCATCGTGCTGAAAGAACATCCTGCGCCTTGTCTCCAAGGGCACGTCCTCCATCAAAAGCGGCAATTCGTTCGTCAGGAAGTTCAGATAAATATCAGCAGTTAATCGTTGTTCCAAAACGAACGGTCCAATCAGCTGATCTCCAATTACACCGCACCAAACATTCACCGAGAATCGATGTTGAAAGTTTCCTTCAACGATAACCGTGGGGATTAACGGTGGACCACGAGTGGGAATTTCGTCTATTGTTAATTCCATCCCGAATGAATTGTACTTCATCACCAAACAGTATACGATTAAGAATTTGGCAATGCATAACCATCCACTGCCAAAATTGAACACGTTTATCGTAATCATCTGGTTGAAGAGCTTGCACATGTTGCAAATGATAGGGATACAAACCCTCATCATGTATGGTTCGCCATATACGTGATGCGGATTCACCAATTCGTCTACAAATCCTTCGAACATTGGTAGTTGTACTAGGTCCAGTATGCGCTCCTCCACAGCAACGGGTCGTCGTGCTACATGTTCTTGGTTACGTAGAACAATTGTCCCTGTTTCCTTAATCTCTGGTGTTTGTCACTAAACACTTGCCTGTTCGGTATTCGGCAGTTCGGAAAACGTCTTCGCTATTCCTCAACTACCGCTCTGCTGTTACCATCACAGAATCGATAAATGGAATGGATATCAGCGTATTCAGTGGGTGTGAACTGTTGATTCATTTTGATTGTTCACCTGGCGCAACAGTGTCTCGTACCACAGATCAGAACCAACTGAAAGAAAAAACTGAGGATTAGTAGTGGTAACTTCGTTAACCGAAACTACGACCAGTGCTGCCATCTATCGAATTACATACAAGTAGGGATTTGTTGTTTGCACATCTTAAAACGTCCGTAGCTCCGCAACTGTTGGAAATAGCATCTATGTTGGATTAACGTTTTTACTCGATATCCCCCCTCAAATCACCCCCCAAAGTATGGCAGAACGGTTCTGAAACACCTTTTATATATATATATATATATATATATATATATATATATATATATATATATATTGTAAGGGAAAAAAACCTTGTTTGGCCGCGGAGATTTCATCTTCTTAATCTTCATCCAGAACCTCTTTCGTGTGATGAAAAAATACTTTATCAAATTTATTTTGTCATTCTTTTTACAAAAAATAAAATAAATCTATTATTTTTGTAATAAAATAAATCCAGAGGAACACAATTCACGTTCAACTGCATGCAATCCCCCCTTCGTATAAAATGTATGTATATTTTCACACGACATGTAATATATATATATATATTATATATATATATATATATATCAGGTGGCCCAAAAAAAAACCGCCTTGAGATTTGAACATCAATAACTTCAAAAATTTGCAGTTCACACTTCCAAAATTTACATAACTTTTACCTCAATCTATCGATAAGCCATCATAAAATTTCAGATCTCTGCATATAGCACATTTTCCACAGTTGAGCAAACAATGAGGTAGGGTGAAAAAAACGCGGAATGGGACGTTTTGGCGCCGACGTTTTGGGCGCCGCCGTTTGGGCGCGGAGCCGGTTTGGCGCCGCCCCCAGGTCTACACTCAGGACTTAACATTTAAAATATATAAACAATTGAAACAAATAAAAAATTATAAAGATTTATTTAGAACCATCATTACAATATTTTTATCTGCTCCCTTCATTGGTTAGGTTCAGTCATGATATTTTCGTTAAAACTAACAAAAATATCACGACTTAACCTAACCAATCGTCACTGCCCGGTTAGGTCAACTGTACGCCCTTGACGAATGGTTAGGTTAAGTCGTCATATTTTCGTTAGTTTTAACAAAAATATCACGACTTAACCTAACCAATCGTCAAGGGGGCAGATAATGGAAAAGTACCCATAACGGAAAAGTACCCATACATTGTTTTTTGCATGTATTCGTCCTTTGCACTGACTTTTTTGCTCGCGCTTGCTACATTTATCAAACACATACAAATATCCATTATGTAAAAACTTCTGTTTCCCTTTCTTACTTGATATATTTTCAGACATTTATGCTATTAAGGGCAACAACACAACTTATCTGAAAAGACAGACAGCACTTCAGGTTAATAACCAAGTATTACTATTTAATACTTAATACTAATTAACGGCGGCGCCAAACCGGCTCCGCGCCCAAACGGCGGCGCCAAATCGTACCCGACCGAAAAAAACGAATATCATAAATCCTAAATGTGTATAGCTGTACCTGGCAACTATTCTAAGACTTGTTGTAGTTTCCTTAGCCTATGGATAACACTGCCCAACAAAAAACATTTTTTGCTGCTGATTTAATTCTAAGACCTGTTTCTGGATAATATTGATGTGCTGATTTCAAATATCACCTTAGATTTTGTCCATCACATCAGGTTTTCGTGCAATGCAATATGCCTATTTTGGGTGATCCATGAAGGGCGCTTATCAAAATTGATGATTTTTGAGACCTGTTAACAGCTGTTTTGCTGTTAAAATTTTATCTGTGGAATACGCAAATCTGTGCATTAAATCTAAAGGTCATGTACAACATATTAAAATCTTGGGTATCTGTGATTTCCCCAGGTGTGAGCGTGACGTCATGATCATGGATTCACTTTTTGCTTATTTAAACACTTTTAATCACTTTATGTGTCAATATTACCATTGTATATTAAAGTTCACTCCCTGCACAATTGTTTACTTTTCCATGCTGATTCTGAGTATGTAAAAACTTATTTTTTGAAAAGAAAAAAAATTGGGCATAACCCTGCCAAAATGCGATATCTCCAAAATATCCGTATTTGATTGCTCGAAAACCTGACGTGATAGGCAAAAACTAAGGTGATTTTTGAGATCAGCACACCAAAGTTACCTAAAAACAGGTGTTAGAATTAAATCAGCAAAATTGGTGTTGGGCAGTGTAATTTGTTAGTCTATGAAAAACGTCAGATGATATAGGCTGCGCCCATCTTAAATACTCTTTCTTAAACTTACCCTTAAAATTATGGTTCTAACTAACGGTGAAAAAGCGGTGATTGAAAAGTGTTTCTTGGAAAAAAGATGGACTGGGGCAAGAATTTGAGGGAATTTCCAGGAATATCTTGTAATGTTACGTTTGTGAATAGAATAATTAAAAAACTTAAAGCAACCGATTCGATGGCACGGAAGCGTGGAAGTGGTAGGCCTAAAACAGTTTACACTCAAGACAATATAGCAATAATCGAAATGATGAGAGTCTATCTCAAGGGAATCGGCCTGGGTCACATTGCTCTCAGAGGAAAATTGCAAGAAATTTAGGTATCAGTCGAAGTTCCTTACAAAGAATGCAGAGAACGGTAGGACTTAAAGCATTTAAAAGGATCCGTGTTTCAAGACGTGACAGCAATGTAAGAGCTAAAAGAAAAATTCGTTGTAGAAAATTGCTTGATAGATTTTCGTCCAATGATGTTAAAAAAAATAGTTTTACAGATGAAAAAAATTTCACCATCGAGATTGCTCGAAACTCCCGGAACGATGTTGTTTATGGTCGGCGTAAGAAAGACATTCCTCCAATCGAGACTTTACCACCAGACAAGTCGGTTTTCCAAAAAAAATTGTGATATTAGCAGGTGTATCGTGGAATGGAAAGACGAAAATTCATTTCATTTCAGAAAATAAAAAAATTAATTAAAAAACCTATGTAAATCTCTTAGAGGAGAATCTTTTGCCTGATTGTCGGCGTCTGTATTATGGAAACGATTTCATACTTCAACAATATGGTGCTGCACCTCATACTATCAAGTTCACACACGATTTATCTACAAGAGAATGTAGTCAACTTCATTGGAAAAAACGACTGGCCCCCGCAATCACCTGATTGCAATCCCATGGATTATTGCATATGGAACACTCGAGCAGAGAAGAGGGATCAATGAAAGAAAGTCACCCCCAAATTTTCTAGTAAACAATGCTACCCTAAAAAATGATCAAGTAAACAATGCCACCCCCCAAAATCACTAAAGTAAAGAATGTAAGTAAAAACACCTTCATGAGGAATTGTTTATTATTTATTACTGTATGCCCTTGATGATTGGTTAGGTTAAGTCATGATTATGATAATAAAAACCCACTCTAATAGATAGTTTATTTCCACAACAGTTTCGATGCCCACTGGCATCCTCTTCGGGAGGATGCCAGTGAGCATCGAAACTGTTGTGAAAATAAATTTGGGTATGATCAGTGTTTTCAGTAGAGGTTCTCAGTATCTGCCCAGTTATTCTCTTTGCCTTGTTTACTGCTATCTTATTTTGTGTTTCAAATTTCGCATCATCAGTCATTACAACCCCTAAATCGTTTGCTCTAGAATTTCTCTAAATTTCCTGTACATTTGGGGTATAATATCCATGGATTTTAGGTCTTCTCTTATTCCGTACCGTAACAGCTGAAATTTCTCAGTGTTAAACTTCATATTGTTGTCTTCCGTCCACTTATAGATTCTGTTCATGTCGGTTTGTAGAGATCCTATATCTTCTGGGTTTCTTATTTTTCTACTGATCTTTGTGTCATCGGCAAAGGATGTTACTGTGCTGTCTCTGGTAACGTCCTCATCTATGTCAGTTAGCATGATTATGAAGAGTAGTGGAGCTAATACTGTTCTTTGTGGTACTGAGCTGAGGACCTCTGATTCTAATGAAGATACTCCTTGTACTGTAACGACTTGCCGCCGCACACTAAGGAAATTATATATCCATTTCCCTACTTTTCCTGTTATTCTCATATACTTCAGTTTATGCATTATGATTCCATGGTCGCACTTGTCGGACGCTTTGGCAGTCTGTGTATATTACATCATAGTTTTCATTACAAGCGCATCAATAATGTTGTAGTTTTCCATTAGTTGTGTGTGTGTATATATATATATATATATATATATATATATATATATATATATATACGACTGTGTCGTGTTCCCAAATTAAAGGCTAGACAGGGAACATTCTTAACCCTGAAAGAAAATAGTTTTGTTGTGAAAGGACCAAAACTGTTTAATCAGCTGCCCAAAGACCTAAGGAACACGAATGGTGTTGCAGTGGACATCTTCAAAAGAAGATTTGACGCCTGGCTCAGAACAATCCCCGATGAGTCGGGCGTACCCCTTGCTATGTGAGGTAGAGAGTACAAGAAGCCAACTCACTACTTGACCAGGCCAACTCGAGAGGAGGGGCGACAAGCTTGACCTTCGTGAAATGAGGAATTATCGCACGCAACATTTGAAAGGTTGAAAGTATATATATATATATATATATATATATATATATATATATATATATATATATATACTAGAATGCACACTGTGCCTTACGCAGCAAAACCTTCCTGAAACAACTGAGCAGGGCTGGGAAAGACTAGTGTGTTACTAAAACCTTCCCTGGTTCTCCCTTGATGTGTATACTAAATTTGGTGCAGATTACCAGATTACCCTAGCCGTTTAGGTGTGTATAAACGACCAAACAGACATCATCATCATCATCATCATCATTCCCTACACACACTCACTCACACACACACCCACATTTATATATATATATAATATATATATATTATCCTGGTCAATATAAATTCAATAACACCACTTTTCAAGTGGTTGGAATAACGGTTCATGAAAGGTATTTCACGTCAAAAACTTCCTCTTCATTATCTCATCTTCAAAAGTTTTGCCTCTTGAAATTGGATTTCTTCTGGCGGCGTCTCTACGCCTCGCAATTTCTCATCTTGGGTCTGTTTCGGCAAATTCAATATGTATTTCTTCGCCCTGTAGATGCTAGTTTTTAATGCAAATTCTCTACGGGTAGACTTTTTCCATTTCCGAAAATTTCTTTTTTGAAGCGATGAAGGTTTTTAACTTAATATTTTATCCATAGCTGAAGTTGGTCCTTTGGGTATTCCGAAATGGACAAAAAAGAATGAGTTCGAATGGAATAAAGTCCAACTATAAAACTAGAATTAGAATAATATCGTTCGGAATTGAATCGAATCGTCCAGACTGGAATAAGTGTAAATATACTGGAATTACAGTTCACCACCATACTGCTACTACTACTACTACTACTACTACTTTTACTACTACTACTACTACTACTACTATTACTACTACTACTACTACTACTACTACTACTACTACTACAATAAGGTCTAGTTAAAGTGCTAGTAATGCCCGATTATTAGGTTAAGTTTGTTGTAAACTTTTATTAACTTTGTTTTCGAACAAATGTACAGGGTCAGTTTGCAGTAACATGCCTCTGTATTTGTGGAGTTTGGTGAAAGAGAAAATACTTTCTATACTCTCATCCTGTCCTTGTAACATGAGCAGTTTTGAATGTTATTCACTAAATATTTCGTATGAAATTCGCGGTTTCTTCGTAGGATGTTAAATACATTTGGGTCTCAACTGCTGAGAGCTTTTCAACTTTGTTCTTAAAGCTCCCTGTGGCATTAGAACAGATACACAAATCTATCTGTCCATTAATTTTTAAGTTTTAATTTCATTTTTACAATCGGCTACTGTTAGAACGTGGTTCGGATTCCACGTTAAATTGTAAGTCTAAGGTTGAGTGACAAGCTTGTCTTTCATCAGTATGAACAATTTGGGCGGAAGCAAAACCAAGGTTTCCTTACCAACCAAGGTTACGTGTTTCACAGCATCTTTTTAGAGTATACAGTTTTAGAAAATGCAGGTGCGATCACTGACCTTCATCTATTGTTTATTTTATTTTGGGGGATGGGGGATGGGGGAGGAGGTTCTTTGTTGGGATTCGTTATCTACGAAATCTCGTTTCCTTTGATGCAGACTTGCGAGAATGGAGCAGCCGGTATTCAATTACTGGTAGAACCAAATTCCATAATTTAAGCATTCTGCTCTGAAAGTTTCTCCATATGATTCCTATTAATTAAAAATTCCGCGCAGCGGATTTCATAATGTTTTCAGCTTCCCACGTAGCATAATTTCTTATATTTTAATAATAATAATAATAATAATAATAATAATAATAATAATAATAATAATAATAATAATATCCTTATTATTATTATATTATTATGAGTTTTATGTAATAATTTCGTACTGTTAAGGATAAAATAATGATTAATATTAACTTAATAATAAAATAATAATATTAGTATTAGTATTATTTCGGTGAAGGCTACAGCAATTACTTTTCACCTATTTCTTATTAAACTTTAAGAGGTTCACTTAATCGGACTTCTTCATGTCACTTTCAGACCGATTCAATTTTCTGACTTCAGAATTTTTTTTAAAAACTGTAAAATCTCTAAAATTAGTGAATTAAATTCTTATTTTTTTTATTTAACCCTCGATTACATAAAATATTTACATGAAATGTAGTAATTAATCTACTGGGGACAAGGGGTCAATATGTGCCATCGACACTAAGAGCCGGGATACACTCAGTAGTAAAGTATAGGCTGTGTGTGTCTAGTTGTATATTAGAATCCTAGTTTATCGTTTTACCATGTATTTCTAAATGTATTAATATAGTTAGTAGCTTTGCTCCTGCGCTACAATTACGCTTACTGAGAAAATAGTTTTTGAAAATATAATAATTATATGAGGCCCTCCTACGAAGAAGTGGCTAAGCGACAAAAGTAAAAAACGCCAGAAAACGCAGCTAAAGTTGTATCAAATTTGAAAGTGACATAACTTTTGAACTTTTGAAGCTATTTCGTCGAAATATCCTTAAAAGTTAAAATTTCAAATTGTTCAACATTTCAAATCTTTCAAAAGTTCACTTTTAAATTTGGTACCACTTTTAACTGCGTTTTCTGGCGTTTTTTACTTTTGTCGCTTAGCCACTTCTTCGCAGGAGGACCTCATAAGTAATCAAGGATTAGAAAATAATAGTAAGGGTTGGTCAATAAACAGCGTAAACCAAAGGATAAAAAGTAAAGTGGTTCGACTTTGCTTCCTTTGTTTAAAACTGAAAAGCTACTGAGGCTACAGGATTTCTTTTCCAATGAATTGGTATCACATTTACAGGATATGTGTGAAGCGCAGGTAAAGCGTTCTCGCTACATGATCTCCCGATAGGACTCCTAACTTAGGGATAACAATAGGAACTTTGATATTATTACGCCAATCTTCACCTAATTTACATGGTAGGTAAGATTTTGTGGAGTAGCATGAGTACGATTAAAATATAAGTCCTACGGAGGGGTAACCAGTTTTAATTGCATTAAAAAAATTGCTAATTAATATTTCCTAGATATTTGATTTTCACAAAATCTGACGGAGGAGTAACCAGTTAATGGTACTAAAGAAATCGTGAATTAATTTTCACTTCGTATTCGATTTTCTAAATTTTCAGAACAGATAAATATTTAAGTAAAACATTTAAATCGCTTTTTTCAATGTCATGGTGACAGAAGTTTAGGGTCTCTATAAAGGTTCTCTCTGAATAAATGAGCACCAAATTTTGAAGAACAAAAAATTTAGGAGTATGCGTCTAGATTTACAAATAAGATCAAGGGTATTTTCCGGAAGTACGGGTAACGTTAGGAGTTTGTGCACTATCATGCTAGTTCACACCAAACTTATAGGATATTAAATCTGAGCTGGGTCAACACTCAACACATTTTATGATACCCACCTTTTTCTGATAGAAGGGTAACAGTTTAAAGCTTTATAATTAGTTGAGAGAAATCTGGTTCCCTTATTAACCAAATATTATAAAAAATTTTGGACAGTCTGTGTTATGTACCACAGGCTAGATTGTGTGTGCAAAAATTTAAAAAAAAAGCATATAGCAAGGAGGAATTCAGTGGGGCGTTTGGGAGCAATATCATTTTTAGTATGCTAAAATCGATAAAAAAATATATATAAAGCAGAGTTTTCGTAGACCCTTTGAGATGAATGTAAATTTTTGCATGCAAAATTAAAATTTTAGAGAAAAGTGGAAAAACTAACTTAACCTACTTTGATGTAACCTAATATAATCTCTTCAAAACTAATCTAAATTAACTTAATCAACAGACTGAAATTAGTGTAAACCAACCTAATTTGACCTAGAACTAGTCTAACCTCACCTAAATACCTCTCTAACTCCTAAAATAACAAATAAAGAAACCTAAATTAACTTGATTAACTAAATTAACCTGATTGATATCATTTAATCTAAACGCTTCTTCAGATCCTAAAATGACCAACTAGCTATAATTTGCTTAACCTAGCCTAAGCAAACCTAACCTAACCTTAATGACTTTTCAATTCTAAAATAACGTCAATTAAATTCCCCTAACCTAGCCTAAAGCATAAAGTAAACTAACTTCACCTGATGGAACCTAGATATAACTTAGATATAACGTAGTCTATTTTGACTTACAGTACTTATGTCCCATCCGGTTGGATCAGCTAGGTCGGGTCCCTCAGATGGCGTCTATACTCGCTCCGGTTCTTCTCGTTTGTCACCTCCCTCCTGCGAGCCAGAAGGGAAGGTGCGTCGGTTCTCCCGTACGCGGTATGTGCCATCATCATAGGGTTTCTTGGCAAATAAAGCAGCCGGTCTGCCATCCCTCTGCTGCTTGTTTAGTCCGTGGCTCCTTATTCTGTGTATTCGAAGCAGCCCTAGAACGAAGACTCAAGGGTTCCTTCAGCCACCACCCGAGGGACGCGCCTGGTAGGAGTTCTCTCTCCCCAAGGTTTTATAAGCAATTTCTGAGTAAACTTATTCAGTAGCTATAAATATAACTTACTCTAAATCGTGAAGTGTTAAAAAAATAAGAGGCTTTTCTTTTGATCAGACCTTATCAAAAACAAATGATATTAGATCTCTCGCTACATCTTTACCCTGCTTCTCAATTGTAACTAATTGTCTTCTCTCATATCGTCATGAATTTATAGAATTGGGGAAATGCAGTGACATCTAGGTGTAGGATTAAATAGTTTACATAAATCTCATATACAAAGAGAACATGTTAGATTTGTAGGATTTAAGATGGAAGCTGGTGTTCAGATCGATCACCAAACTTTTGGAAGAGTGAGCGTGGCGAGCGCGTCTAGTTTTTTATTTTTTCCAATGAAATTTTCATACTGTGGCATTCTCTGAACTCTGAAGCTGACATTATTATTTCTACATCTCTGACTTGATTGGTGTCTTGATGTAATTTTGTGTGTTAATTATTTAACAGTTCCTTTGTTGTAATTTTGTGTTGGTACAAAATCTATTGTTGGAAATTTTTATTACTAATTTATTCCAACTGAATATACGTATAAATAGTTTAGTATATATAAATAAGTTTTAATAAACCTAACCTAATTTATGTGATTATAAAATTTTGTAATGTTTTTATTTATTAGCGACTTCTCAAACTTCTCTGCAGATCTTTGTCCTATGTAAAATGAAGACATAATATTTTATTTAAATCCTCGCCTATATTTGTTATGAATATTAAAGACCCTAATGCTGTTCCTTGTAGCATAGAGCTAATGACTACTGAAACTGGACTGAATTTAATTTACTTCTGCTTTTGACGATCTTTGACGATTTCTCTTCTCTTATATAATAAATAAGCTGAATCCCATTGAGTTTGCCTAAAACGCTTCCATGCTTTCAACGGCATATTCAGATTAGAATACTATGACTATATTAATGTCATATTAGATATCTAAATTGGACAGAATAATATTTAAAAATATTGTAAAACGTTACGTAAATTATACTCTTTTTTCTGAATAAAGTTTTTTGAAATATGAATTTTGAATTTTGAATCTTTAACTTGAGAACTGAAGTTCAGGATTTTCGATATTTTCAAGCTCTGATTTAAATTTTTATTTAAAATGGTTATGAAGTGGTTTGCTAATTTCTTTCGTGTCATTTGTACAATCGTTTGGTCAGGATCCTAAATTTTAACTGCTCTTGTACAGTCGCCTGCAATAATTCCGCTTCACCCTCTCAGAGATGTGAAAACAACGCAGTCCCTCTTAAACTCCAGTCCCCCACCCTCACTCTCCTCCTCCCCCTCTCAGGTGTTGTCATAGTAATACTTTTATTTTTTGAAAACCAATGACAGAATAAATACATTGTTCATTGTAGTTTTCGTGGTAATGCTAGGAAGACTATATATTTTGGTCATACATTATTCCTAAATTTAGGGAATAGATTAGTTAGGTTCAGGGCCGTAAGCAGGATTTCTGCATGGGGGGGGGGGGGGTTCATAAATCGAAAATTTCTTTATGATCGGGTTTCATTCGCTTAAGATAACAATGTAATTGTTTAATACTTGTGATCATATGGTGACACATATTTTAGTGAGTTAACGTTATTCTAATCATTATTGCAAAATAAAACGCAAATCTGGGAAATTTCAGGAAGTCTTAAAAAATAGATTTTATAAAAAGTTATTTTATTTTTCATTTTACAACTATTGCAAACATCGAGTAGATTTCATGAAATCATCTAGGATGGTTAGGTTATTTCACAAACGTAGGATACTTTACCCTCCCTCTCGCTATCCCTCCTCGTGTCCTTCCCCACTCCTTTCGCTACACCAAAAACGACGATATCACGAGATCAAACCGTCTATATGGAATCGCACAATAGCTGAAATTAGTCATCATAATGTAGAGAAATACAACACTTATTTTTAAGTGTTAATATCGAAACACGATATGACAAAAACTATTGCATCACGAATGATTCCAAAATTCGAAGGACACTGTAATTCGGCGTGTCAGATTACGATTCGAATAGCATCTAATTTTAAAATGTGATTTGAATCCAGCTACGAAATGTATTAAATAATATATATTAATATATATTAAATAATATATTATTAATAATATATTAAATATATATTAAATCTATAATATATTAATATAATATAATATAAAAATATATTAAATATAAATATATTAATATAATATAATATATTAAATATATTAAATATAAATATAATTAATATAATATAATATATTAAGTGTATATTAAATATATAACATATTAATAATATAATATATTAATATATATTAAATAATATATATTAATTATCAAATGACAAAAATATTGTATCACGAATGATCCCAAAATTCGAAGGACACTGTAATTCGGCGTGTCAGATTACGATTCGAATGGCATCTAATTTTAAAATGTGATTCGAATCCAGCGACGAAATATATTAAATAATAATATATAGTAATGTATATGTAAAAATTAATAATTCTAATATTCATTTTTGCATATAAAGTCCAAACTCGCGTGACACTCTAACTGTATCTAAAATGCAAGTTTGGAAAATTTTTTAATTTTCTTTCTATTTTATTTTTGCCAAGTAATTGATGACTTATTTCTTTTTTAAATTACCAAATAGATTTTTAGATTAAGCTTAATCATGTAATCGTAACTTGCCAAAACTCTAAATTAACACTTACTTTTAAATTTTAAGCATTTAATTTTGACTTATATGCGTGTTTAATTTTAATCCATAATAAAATGCATATTTCAGTTTCCATTTTTAGTTAACTCAGCAAATCATGATAACATCAGATCTGTCAATATGCTGTTTAAAACAAAAATATGACTTCATCTTCAAATATCTTGCTTATCTGCCAGTATGGTATTACAGCCAAAATTTACCTTCATCTTCAAATATTTTGCAAAAAAAGCCTCAGCGTATTGAGAATAAAAACAAAACAGGTCAACATTAAATAATAATGATGTCACCAAATTATTAGTATATAAACTCTGGTAATTTTTCAAATTAGCATTCTGATTATTCTGATCTGACCTAGAGGCTGAAGTATTACTTGTAATATTTTAGAAGCAGTAAAATTCAGTAAGAGGATCTCTTTGTCTTCTCCTTTGAGGCCTGCTTTCTCCAGAGAACTTAGTTTTAAAATAGAATAAATAATTTCCCGATACGCTACAAGAAGAATCGGGGAACCGTCAGATAATTTGGTAAGTTTTCACAGAATCCTCCGATCCACTACAAGAAGTAATCGGAGTGTAATATAAAAGAAACTACTGCGATTCCCTACACGGTACCAGCTACCCAAGAGTGAGAAAATCCATTGCTGCCACCTAACCAGCCGTCAATCTCGAAACACCCAAGGCCATAAACGGAGGGTTAACATATATATTACAGGATAACTGCCCTGTTCCTACTGCCAGGATCATCAGACGGTGGTTTCAGGAACAACGAGATGTCGAGCTGCTGAACTGGCCCACCAAGGGGTGTGACTAGGGTATGGTTAATTAATAATTTTTAGGAAAAAGTGATGAATGATGACATTTCCTAATTAATCAATGATTAACTGATTAAAATGATTAAAAATTAAATACTTATGAAAAGAGTAAGAAAGAGCTTTATTGTTCCTGTTGCGTGAGATAAGACCGAAGAAAACATTTTGCTCAAACATTTAGTTTGCTTTAGTTCAAGAAATCAGGCATGTGCGGATTAAACAGTTTATACATGCAAAAAGGTGCAAAATTCAAATGATACATTACAAAATTTAAGGTAAAATGATGCTGAAATTATTAGGGAAATTAATCATTTCCCATCATTTTCTAAAAAGATTTTTTGATTAATTAATGATTAAATTCGAAACAATGATTAACTGATTAACTGATTAATCTGAACCATGCCCTAGGTGTGACCTAAACCCCACTGAAAATGTATGGGCAAATGTGGTTAACGCTTGGGAGAGTAGGCAGCTGCGGACATCTCGGCACCTGCTGGAACGGGTTGGGTACGATTGGTCTAATGACGATTGGTCCAATACCAATTAGTCCAATACCGATTAGTCCATTTGGTATAATTGGTCTAAAGGACGATTGGTCTAATGACGATTAGTCAATACCAATTAGTATAATTGGTCTAAAGGACGATTCGTCGAAGGACGTTTGGTCTAAATACTATAATTAGTCTAATAATTAATTATATACTCTATGTATTTATTATATTATGTATAATATATATGTATATATTATGCATCTATAAATGTATGTATAGTATCTAAAAATATATGAAAAAAATGACAAAATATTTCTGTTTATATATTGTTTGGAAAATGACATTCACATACAGCTCCCACTTGAAAGCCAACTGACTCATTAACATCCAAACAACCAACCATCTATGTGATGTCATGTGGTATTCATGTAGGCTATGCATCGGCTGTGCTATAGCTGACTCGTTAGTAGTCGCAACTTTTGGTTCACCTAACCTAACCTAACCTAACCTAACAATGGTGTCATACGTTCTCGTTTATATATATTACCAAGTTATATTTTATATACGTTAACGGGTGTATTAGACGAATCGTTTTTAGACCAATTATACCAAATTATACCAATCGGTATTGGACCAATCGTCCTTTAGACCAATTATACCAAATGGACCAATCGGTATTAGACCAATCGTCATTAGACCAATCGTCATTAGACCAATCGTCAGGTACCGGCTGGAACACACCATGGCAGAGTGGAAACTTTACCGCAGGAACCCACAAGTCATCTACAATCATTAATAATAATAATAATAATAATAATAATAACAATAATAATAATAATAATAATAATAATTAATAATTAATAATAATAATAATTAATAATAATAATAATAATTAATAATAATAATAATAATAGCAATAATAATAATAATAATTAATAATAATGATGGAGGATGGACCAAGTATTCAGTAATTGTGTATAATAAATATATATTTATTTGCTTAAACAATTGTCAGTTCCTTATAATTTGAACATTATGTTTTGTATGTTCTTAAGAAAATCCCTAAACTTGATTCATGTTTATTTTTGTAATGAAAACTTGAACTATGTTATCATTATCTCTCCATGGATAGACCTTTTTCTGGATATTCATTTGTTGATGATACATGGACTTTAAACAAAAATGTTTTTGCCTGGAGAAAAAGTCGATACTACAACTTATCTTACACTTTAACTATAACATGGCCACATCAAAATCCTATGATTGAAAGTTTTTAAAGTATTCCACGTTTGTGAAATAATCTAACTAATCTATTCCCTAAATTTAGGAATAATGCATGAATAAAATATATAGTCGTCCTAGCATTACCACCAAAGCTACAGTGAACAATATATTTATTCTGTCATTGGTTTTCAAAAAATAAAAGTATCACTATGACAACACCTGAGAGGGGGAGAAGGAGAGGGAGGGAGTGAGGGTGGGGACTGGGATTTAAGAGGGAAAACTGACTGTTTTCTTTTTTCTATTTTTTTTTGGGTTTCTGTAACTCTTAAACTACTTTTAGTGAATTTATTTGCTTTAAAAAGACACTTTTATGCTTAAATTCAAACACTTTATTCGTTACTTATTATTTTTTACAAGTTTCATTACCAAAATATATTACTCTTTTATCGTAATTCAATTTTTATAGATTCTATAATATTTGAATAATATACACACCCGGTGCCCAAAATTGTGGAATAACTTTTTTTTATTTCAGAGCTTGAATTTGATTAATTCTGTAAAAATCTGCGTAAAATATAGTTTCTAAACATTACCCATTAATCATTTCCGGAAAAGGGGCTGTTAGACGCTATCATTAAAAGGTTAACTGCATCAGTTTTTTTGAGCAACTTCTCACCCCTGGATGTGTTCCTGGTGTGCGAGTACATTAGATAAATTATAATTATATTATACTCGTTTAGTATCTCATAACAGAGGATAAACGCTATTGGTAATGCTGTTGGTAACGCTGTTTTAGTGATCAATTGATTGCGTTTAGGAGGGGTTACAGTTGGGAATTTTACGTTATGGCACCTTGGAAAGAGATAACCCATATGAAAAACAATTAAAACTCGTCCATCTGCATGAGGAAGGCCAATCACAGCATGAAACTGCAAACAAACTTGCCGTTTCTCACTCAAGTGTCAACAAGACTGTTGCTTGTCATGCTGTCATACACGAGCTCTTTTGAAAACGTTGAAGAGCGAAGTCGAAAGAGGAAAATATCGAAAACTGAAGATCGATACGTCATCTTGAAGAGCAAACGTAATAGAATGATGACAAGCACTCAGATATCCCATGAAATGAATGCCACAAGAAATATCAGCCTTTCTTCATCGTCTGTGAAACAACGACTGAGGGAGAAAGGTTTGATGGGTCGGGTTGCTGTCAGAAAACCCTTATTGAGAAGAGAAAACAAGACAGAAAGGTTGGAATTGGCCAAACATCAAAAGAATTGGATGCCAGAAGAATGAGAGTTTTGTGGAAAGATGCATAAGACAATATCCGAATTGTTTGGTTCAAAGTGAAGACAGAACGTTAAAAAAAGACATGAAGAAAAGATAGATTCTTATTTTTTTATTTAACCCTCGATTACAAAAAATATTTATATGAAATGTAGTAATTAATCTACTGGGGACGAGGGGTCGATATGTGCCATCGACACTAAGAGCCGGGATACACTCAGTCGTAAAGTATAGGCTGTGTGTGTCTAGTTGTATATTAGAATCCTAGTTTATCGTTTTACCATGTATTTCTAAATGTATTAATATAGTTAGTAGCTTTGCTCCTGCGCTACAATTACGCTTACTGAGAAATATAGTTTTTGAAAATATAATAATTATATGAGGCCCTCCTACGAAGGAATGGCTAAGCGACAAAAGTAAAAAACGCCAGAAAACGCAGTTAAAGTTGTATCAAATTTGAAAGTGACATAACTTTTGAACTTTTGAAGCTATTTCGTCGAAATATCCTTAAAAGTTAAAATTTCAAATTGTTCAACATTTCAAATCTTTCAAAAGTTCACTTTTAAATTTGGTACCACTTTTAACTGCGTTTTCTGGCGTTTTTTACTTTTGTCGCTTAGCCACTTCTTCGCGGGAGGACCTCATAAGTAATCAAGGATTAGAAAATAATAGTAAGGGTTGGTCAATAAACAGCGTAAACCAAAGGATAAAAAGTAAAGTGGTTCGACTTTGCTTCCTTTGTTTAAAACTAAAAAGCTACTGAGGCTACAGGATTTCTTTTCCATTGAATTGGTATCACATTTACAGGATATGTGTGAAGCGCAGGTAAAACGTTCTCGCTACATGATCTCCCGATAGGACTCCTAACTTAGGGATAACAATAGGAACTTTGATATTATTACGCCAATCTTCACCTAATTTACATGATAAGTAAGATAAATATTTAAGTAAAACATTTAAATCGCTTCTTTTCAATGTCATGGTGACAAAAGTTTAGGGTCCCCATAAAGGTTCTCTCTGAACAAATGAGCACCAAATTTTGAAGGACAAAAAAATTTAGGAGTATGCGTCTGGATTTACAAATAAGATCAAGGGTATTTTCCGGAAGTACGGGTAACGTTAGGAGTCTCTGCACTATCATGCTAGTTCACACCAAACTTATAGGATATTAGATCTGAGATGGGTCAACACTCAACACATTTTATGATACCAGCCTTTTTCTGATGGAAGGGTAACAGTTTAAAGCTTTATAATTAGTTGAGAGAAATCTGGTTCCCTTATTAACAAATATTATAAATTTTTGGACAGTCTGTGTTATGTACCACAGGCCTGATTGTTTGTGCAAAAAAAAAAAAAAAAAAACATATAGCAAGGAGGAATTCAGTGATGCGTTTGGGAGCAATATCATTTTGGTATGCTAAAATCGATAAAAAAATATATATATATAAAGCAGAGTTTTCTTAGACCCTTCGATGAATGTAAATTTTTGCATGCAAAAATAAAATTTTAGAGAAAAGTGGAAAAACTAACTTAACCTACTTTGATGTAACCTAATATAATCTCTTCAAAACTAATCTAAATTAACTTAATCAACAGACTGAAATTAGTGTAAACTGTAAACCAACCTAATTTGACCTAGAACTAGTTAACCTCACCTAATACCTCTCTAACTCCTAAAATAACAAATAAAGAAACCTAAATTAACTTGATTAACTAAATTAACCCGATTGATATCATTTAATCTAAACGCTTCTTCAGATCCTAAAATGACCAACTAGCTATAATTTGCTTAACCTAGCCTAAGCAAACCTAACCTAACCTTAATGACTTTTCAATTCTAAAATAACTTCAATTAAGTTCCCCTAACCTAGCCTAAAGCCTAAAGTAAACTAACTTCACCTGATGGAACCTAGATATAACTTAGATATAACGTAGTCTATTTTGACTTACAGTAATTATGTCCCATCCGGCTGGATCAGCCAGGTCGGTCCCTCAGATGACGTCTATACTCGCTCCGGTTCTTCTCGTTTGTACCTCCCTCCTGTGAGCCAGAAGGGAAGGTACGTCGGTTCTCCCGTACACGGTATGTGCCATCATCATAGGGTTTCTTGCAAATAAAGCAGCCGGTCTGCCATCCCTCTGCTGCTTGTTTAGTCCGTGGCTCCTTATTCTGTGTATTCGAAGCAGCCCTAGAACGAAGGCTCCAGGGTTCCTTCATCCACCACCCGAGGGACGCGCCTGGTAGGAGTTCTCTCTCCCCAAGGTTTTATAAGTAATTTATGGGTAAACTTATTCAGTAGCTATAAATATAACTTACTCTAAATCGTGAAGTGTTAAAAAAATAAGAGGCTTTTCTTTTGACATCAGACCTTATCAAAAACAAATGATATTAGATCTCTCTACATCTTTACCCTGCTTCTCAATTGTAACTAATTGTCTTCTCTCATATCGTCATGAATTTAAAGAATTGGGGAAATGCAGTGACAGCTAGGTGTAGGATTAAATAGTTTACATAAATCTCATATACAAAGAGAACATGTTAGATTTGTAGGATTTAAAATGGAAGCTGGTGTTCAGATCGATCACCAAACTTTTGGAGGAGTGAGCGTGGCGAGCGTGTCTAGTTTTTTATTTTTTCCAATGAAATTTTCATACTGTGGCGTTCTCTGAACTCTGAAGCTGACATTATTATTTCTACATCTCTGACTTGATTGGTGTCTTGATGTAATTTTGTGTGTTAATTATTTAAGTTCCTTTGTTGTAATTTTGTGTTGGTACCAAATCTATTGTTGGAAATATTTATTAATAATACTGGTATGCATCAACTTTGCTGTCAAGGGTTTTGTAAGTGTTTCTTATAGAGGTTTTCCTGCTGATTTCGAATCTGCAATCCCTTTTTCTCAATCAGCTCAGGTTATCCGGCTATGGCCTCATAAGTAAAATAGAATTTTTCGTGATTTTGTCAAAGCGGAATTGGAACAGTAACATCTATCATCACTTGTTTCACTTGTATAATATCTTTTTTTACTTTTCAGGCATATAGATAAAATATTTCATAATGAATAGAGCGTGTAAAAATGATCCCAATAGATTCTGCTACATATGTGGGACGGTTACCATGCCAAATAACCAGTCCCAATCACTAAATTTGTGAAGACAATGTATAGAGCATACTTTGGAATTAAGCTAGGGGACCAGGACAAAAATTTCGCCCCTCATATGTGCTGCAAGACGTGCATTGAAAATTTGAGAAGATGGAGCAAAGGCAGAGCGAAATCTTTGCCTTTTGGAATTCCATGATTTGAGAGAAGGAAAGGATCACGTGACAGATTGCTATTTCTGCATGACAAACCTCCAAGGTGGGCTTATAAATTTATTTTCTTAAATATTTTGAAATCCTCGTATGAAACTTGACATAATATTCACCATAATGTAATATTCACCATATATAGCATAATATTCACCATAATGGTAATCATACATTTACATATACATATTGTTATAGAAAATACATTTACACATACATATTGTTATACAAGTTACATTTACATATACAATGATTGTATATTTTCTTTCTTTTTCATTCATATTGTCCCCGAAGGGGCAATATGAATGAAAAAGAAAGAAAATATACAGACTCCATCGACCTATTTCATATCTTACAGAACGCAGCCTTCCCTCACGAGCCGCCACTGTCTGAATGCTTCTTCTATTTCATATGCAAGTTTTATCCATGTTTCTGTGTTTCTATTTTCAGGAGTTAACAAGAAGAATAAACACATTGTTGTATACCCTGACATTCCTTCTGCTATGAGACCTGTACCCCATGGTCCTGGAATTCCAATACCCGACCCACCTCAAACCCTGGACTTCGATGATTCTGATGATGAATCAATGACAATGCCAATGACCAGTCCCAGTCGTATATACCTCAAAATACGCTTGAAATGAGCCGAGGCCTCTCAACCAGGCCAAACTTAATGATCTTATCAGGGATTTAGGACTTTCCAAATTAGCTGCCGAGATCTTGGGCTCACGACTTCGAGAGGCAACTTGCTGGCTCGGGAACAACATTCTCCTGTATAGGGAACGAGAGGAAGAATTCCGCAAGTTTTTTGCAGTGCACGAAAATACCCTTCCTTAGTGTACTGCTCAATGTTGAGGGGCTAATCGAATCCCTGGGCCTGCCATATAACGCATCAGAATGGAGGCTATTTATAGACTCGTCTAAACGAAGTTTGAAAGCAGTACTTCTCAACATTGGGAATAGGGTTGCATCAGTCCCTGGAGCACATTCCGTACAACTTACTGAGAGCTACGATAACATGAAAATTTTGCTCGATGCTCTCGTATACGACCAACATAACTGGAGGATCTGTGGAGATTTGAAGGTAATACTAATATCATAAGTAAACTATTGCTATTGACTATTTGTTTTTCCAAAGGTTATTTGAGAGCGTATAAGAACACTTAACTTTCCCACAGAAGTGATACAGTCCAATGCATAGATTTTTTTATCTGATAGAACAAATTCTCTAAATTCTTTAAATATTTTCATTTTTTTTCAGATTGTGGCATTTGTATTGGGAATGCAAAGGGGATACACGAAATACCCATGTTTCCTCTGCAAATGGGATAGCCGAGCGGATGAGAAGCACTATGCACAGCGTGAATGGGCATCCAGGGAGAATTTTGAACCTGGGTCGCATAATGTCGTTTCAGTGCCCCTTGTACCACCAACAAAAATTTTGCTCCCACCACTTCATATTAAGCTGGGCTTGATGAAAAATTCATCAAATCAATGAATAAGGAGGGTTCAGCATTCCGATATCTCGAGAGTAAACTTCATCATATATCTGATGCTAAACTAAATGCTGGGGTTTTTGATGTCCTCAAATTCGAACTTTGATCAAGGATACTCAGTTCGAAAACGCAATGACTCCAACTGAGAAGAATGCCTGGCAGGCATTCAAATCAGTTGTCACTGATTTTCTTGGCAAGCGTAGAAGTCCAAAATACGAGTCCGTTGTCGAAAACTTGATGGAAGCTTTCAAAGCTCATGGGTCGCGCATGTCCATAAAAATGCACTTTTTGTGGTCCCACTTGGACTATTTTCCTGAAAATTGTGGGGATTATAGTGAGGAACAGGGTGAACGATTTCACCAAGATATCAAAATAATGGAAGAGAGGTACCAGGGAAACTGGGATATCAATATGCTGGCGGACTATTGCTGGTGTTTGAAGCGAGACGTGCCCGAAGAAAAACGCAGAGGGAAAGCCAAAAAAACTTCATTCCTTCCTCAATAAACTTTTTTCCATATTCATTGTATGAATAAAAGTATTTATTCACACAATGTTTTCATTTTTCACGAGTGTTCTTATAATATTAATCGTATCTACAGTGTTTAAGCTAAAAAAATCAATAAATTTGGGGATAAAATTGGACTCATAATAAATGGCCAATAGAGAAAAAACCTGACCTGATTGAGGAAAACCAATGTCATTTTCGAATTCAGCATGGTCGAATTATATAATATGAGTTGAAAAAACCCTCACAGCAGACAAAAAAATTTCATATGCTTACCAGTGGATAATTTATTCCAACTGAATATAACTTACGTATAAATAGTTTAGTATATATAAATAAGTTTTAATAATCCTAACCTAATTTATGTAATTATAAAATTTTGTAATGTTTTTATTTATTAACGACTTCTCAAACTTCACTTCTCTGCAGATCTTTGTCCTATGTAAAATGAAGACATAATATTTTATTTAAATCCTCGCCTATATTTTTTATGAATATTAAAGACCCTAATGCTGTTCCTTGTAGCATAGAGCTAATGACTACTGAAACTGGACTGAATTTAATTTACTTCTGCTTTTGACGATCTTTGACGATTTCTCTTCTCTTATATAATAAATAAGCTGAATCCCATTGAGTTTCCCTAAAACGCTTCCATGCTTTCAACGGCATATTCAGATTAGAATACTGTGACTATATTAATGTCATATTAGGTATCTAAATTGTACAGAATAATATTTAAAAATATTGTAAAACGTTACGTAAATTATATTCTTTTTTCTGAATAAAGTTTTTGAAAAATGAATTTTGAATTTTGAATCTTTAACTTGGGAACTGAAGTTCAGGATTTTCGATATTTTCAAGCTCTGATTAAAATTTTTATTTAAAATGGTTATGAAGTGGTTTACTAATTTCTTTCGTGTCATTTGTACAATCGTTTGGTCAGGACCCTAAATTTTAACTGCTCTTGTACAGCCGCCTGCAATAATTCCGCTCCACCCTCTCAGAGATGTGAAAACAACGCATTCCCTCTTAAACTCCAGTCCCCCCCCCTCACTCTCCTCCTCCCCCTCTCAGGTGTTGTCATAGTAATACTTTTATTTTTTGAAAACCAATGACAGAATAAATATATTGTTCATTGTAGTTTTGGTGGTAATGCTAGGACGACTATGTATTTTAGTCATACATTATTCCTAAATTTAGGGAATAGATTAGTTAGGTTCAGGGCCGTACGCAGGATTTCTGCATGGGGGGGGGGTTCATAAATCGAAAATTTCTTTATGATCGGGTTTCATTCGCTTAAGATAACAATGTAATTGTTTAATACTTGTGATCATATGGTGACACATATTTTAGTGAGTTAACGTTATTCTAATCATTATTGTAAAATAAAACTCAAATCTGGGAAATTTCAGGAAGTCTTAAAAAATAGATTTAATAAAAAGGTATTTTATTTTTCATTTTACAACTATTGCAAACATCGAGTAGATTTCATGAAATCATCTAGGATGGTTAGGTTATTTCACAAACGTAGGATACTTTACCCTCCCTCTCGCTATCCCTCCTCGTGTCCTTCCCCACTCCTTTCGCTACACCAAAACCGACGATATCACGAGATCAAACCGTCTATATGGAATCGCACAATAGCTGAAATTAGTCATCGCAATGTAGAGAAATACAACACTTATTTTTAAGTGTTAATATCGAATCACAATATGACAAAAAGGTTTGCAGCACGAATGACCCCAAAATTCGAAGGACACTAATTCGGTCGTGTCAGATTACGATTCGAATAGCATCTAATTTTAAAATGTGATTTGATCCAGCGACGAAATGTATTAAATAATATATATTAATATAGTACATATATTAAAATAATATATTATTAATAATTATTAAATATAAAATATAATTAATATAATATATTATATTAAATATATTAATATAATATAATATAATTAAATATATATTAAATATATAATATATTATATAATATAGAAATATATATTAAATAATATATATATTAATTATCATATGACAAAAAATATTGTATCACGACTGATCGCAAAATTCGAAAGACCTTTAAGTCGGCGTGTCAGATTACGATTCGAATGGCAATCTAATTTTTAAAATGTGATTCGAATCCGACGAAATATATTAAATATAATATATAGTATAATGTATATGTAAAAATTAATAATTCTAATATTCATTTTTGGCATATAAAGTCCCAAACTCGCGTGACACTCCTAACTGTATCTAAAATGCAAGTTTGGAAAATTTTTTAATTTTTCTTTCTATTATATTTTTGTCAAGAAATTGATGACTTATTTCTTTTTTAAATTACCTAATAAATTTTTAGATTAAGCTTAATCATGTAATCGTAACTTGCCAAAACTCTAAATTAACACTTAATTTTAAATTTTAAGCATTTAATTTTGACATATGCATGTTTAATTTTAATCCATAATAAAATGCATATTTCAGTTTCCATTTTAGTTAACTCAGCAAATCATGATAACATCAGATCTGTCAATATGCTGTTTAAAACAAAAATATGACTTCATCTTCAAATATCTTGCTTATCTGCCAGTATGGTATTACAGCCAAAATTTACCTTCATCTTCAAATATTTTGCAAAAAAAACCTCAGCGTATTGAGAATAAAACGAAACAGGTCAACATTAAATAATAATGATGTCACCAAATTATTAGTATATAAACTCTGGTAATTTTTCAAATTAGCATTCTGATTACTTGTAATATTTTAGAAGCAGTAAAATTCAGTAAGAGGATCTCTTTGTCTTCTCTTTTGAGGCCTGCTTTCTCCAGAGAACTTAGTTTTAAAATAGAATAAATAATTTCCCGATACGCTACAAGAAGAATCGGGGAACCGTCAGATAATTTGGTAAGTTTTCACAGAATCCTCCGATCCACTACAAGAAGTAATCGGAGTGTAGTATAAAAGAAACTACTGCGATTCCCTACACGGTACAGCTACCCAAGAGTGAGAAAATCCATTGCTGCCACCTAGCCAGCCGTCAACCTCGAAACACCCAAGGCCACAAACGGAGGGTTAACATATATATTACAGGATAACTGCCCTGTTCCTACTGCTGAACTGGCCCACCAAGGGGTGTGACTAGGGTATGGCCACATGAAAATCCTATGATTGAAAGTTTTTAAAGTATTCCACGTTTGTGAAATAATCTAACTAATCTATTCCCTAAATTTAGGAATAATACATGAATAAAATATATAGTCGTCCTAGCATTACCACCAAAACTACAGTGAACAATATATTTATTCTGTCATTGGTTTTCAAAAAATAAAAGTATTACTATGACAACACCTGAGAGGGGGAGAAGGAGAGGGAGGGAGTGAGGGTGGGGGACTGGGATTTAAGAGGGAAAACTGACTGTTTTCTTTTTTCTATTTTTTTTTTGGTTTCTGTAACTCTTAAACTACTTTTAGTGAATTTATTTGCTTTAAAAAGGCACTTTTATGCTTAAATTCAAACACTTTATTCGTTACTTATTATTTTTTACAAGTGTCATTACCAAAATATATTACTCTTTTATCGTAATTCAATTTTTATAGATTCTATAATATTTGAATAATATACACACACCGGTGTCCAAAATTGTGGAATAACTTTTTTTTTATTTCAGAGCTTGAATTTGATTAATTCTGTAAAAATCTGCGTAAAATATAGTTTCTAAACATTACCCATTAATCATTTCCGGAAAAGGGGCTGTTAGACGCTATCATTAAAAGGTTAACTGCATCAGTTTTTTTGAGCAACTTCTCACCCCTGGATGTGTTCCTGGTATGCGAGTACATTAGATAAATTATAATTATATTATACTCGTTTAGTATCTCATAACAGAGGATAAACGCTATTGGTAATGCTGTTGGTAACGCTGTTTTAGTGATCAATTGATTGCGTTTAGGAGGGGTTACAGTTGGGAATTTTACGTTATGGCACCTGGGAAAGAGATAACCCATATGAAAAACAATTAAAACTCGTCCATCTGCATGAGGAAGGCCAATCACAGCATGAAACTGCAAACAAACTTGCCGTTTCTCACTCAAGTGTCAACAAGACTGTTGCTTGTCATGCTGTCATACACGAGCTCTTTTGAAAACGTTGAAGAGCGAAGTCGAAAGAGGAAAATATCGAAAACTGAAGATCGATACGTCATCTTGAAGAGCAAACGTAATAGAATGATGACAAGCACTCAGATATTTCATGAAATGAATGCCACAAGAAATATCAGCCTTTCTTCATCGTCTGTGAAACAACGACTGAGGGAGAAAGGTTTGATGGGTCGGGTTGCTGTCAGAAAACCCTTATTGAGAAGAGAAAACAAGACAGAAAGGTTGGAATTGGCCAAACATCAAAAGAATTGGATGCCAGAAGAATGAGAGTTTTGTGGAAAGATGCATAAGACAATATCCGAATTGTTTGGTTCAAAGTGAAGACAGAACGTTAAAAAAAGACATGAAGAAAAGATAGATTCTTATTTTTTTATTAACCCTCGATTACAAAAAATATTTATATGAAATGTAGTAATTAATCTACTGGGGACGAGGGGTCGATATGTGCCATCGACACTAAGAGCCGGATACACTCAGTCGTAAAGTATAGGCTGTGTGTGTCTAGTTGTATATTAGAATCCTAGTTTATCGTTTTACCATGTATTTCTAAATGTATTAATATAGTTAGTAGCTTTGCTCCTGCGCTACAATTACGCTTACTGAGAAATATAGTTTTTGAAAATATAATAATTATATGAGGCCCTCCTACGAAGGAATGGCTAAGCGACAAAAGTAAAAAACGCCAGAAAACGCAGTTAAAGTTGTATCAAATTTGAAAGTGACATAATTTTGAACTTTTGAAGCTATTTCGTCGAAATATCCTTAAAAGTTAAAATTTCAAATTGTTCAAATTTCAAATCTTTCAAAAGTTCACTTTTAAATTTGGTACCACTTTTAACTGCGTTTTCTGGCGTTTTTTACTTTTGTCGCTTAGCCACTTCTTCGCAGGAGGACCTCATAAGTAATCAAGGATTAGAAAATAATAGTAAGGGTTGGTCAATAAACAGCGTAAACCAAAGGATAAAAAGTAAAGTGGTTCGACTTTGCTTCCTTTGTTTAAAACTAAAAAGCTACTGAGGCTACAGGATTTCTTTTCCATGAATTGGTATCACATTTACAGGATATGTGTGAAGCGCAGGTAAAACGTTCTCGCTACATGATCTCCCGATAGGACTCCTAACTTAGGGATAACAATAGGAACTTTGATATTATTACGCCAATCTTCACCTAATTTACATGATAAGTAAGATAAATATTTAAGTAAAACATTTAAATCGCTTCTTTTCAATGTCATGGTGACAAAAGTTTAGGGTCCCCATAAAGGTTTCTCTCTGAATAAATGAGCACCAAATTTGAAGGACAAAAAAATTTAGGAGTATGCGTCTGGATTTACAAATAAGATCAAGGGTATTTTCCGGAAGTACGGGTAACGTTAGGAGTCTCTGCACTATCATGCTAGTTCACACCAAACTTATAGGATATTAGATCTGAGCTGGGTCAACACTCAACACATTTTATGATACCAGCCTTTTTCTGATGGAAGGTAACAGTTTAAAGCTTTATAATTAGTTGAGAGAAATCTGGTTCCCTTATTAACCAAATATTCTAAAATTTTTTGGACAGTCTGTGTTATGTACCACAGGCTAGATTGTTTGTGCAAAAAAAAAAAAAAAACATATAGCAAGGAGGAATTCAGTGGGGCGTTTGGGAGCAATATCATTTTGGGTATGCTAAAATCGATAAAAAAAATATATATATAAAGCAGAGTTTTCTTAGACCCTTCGAGATGAATGTAAATTTTTGCATGCAAAAATAAAATTTTAGAGAAAAGTGGAAAAACTAACTTAACCTACTTTGATGTAACCTAATATAATCTCTTCAAAACTAATCTAAATTAACTTAATCAACAGACTGAAATTAGTGTAAACTGTAAACCAACCTAATTTGACCTAGAACTAGTTTAACCTCACCTAAATACCTCTCTAACTCCTAAAATAACAAATAAAGAAACTTAAATTAACTTGATTAACTAAATTAACCCGATTGATATCATTTAATCTAACGCTTCTTCAGATCCTAAAATGACCAACTAGCTATAATTTGCTTAACCTAGCCTAAGCAAACCTAACCTAACCTTAATGACTTTTCAATTCTAAAATAACTTCAATTAAATTCCCCTAACCTAGCCTAAAGCCTAAAGTAAACTAACTTCACCTGATGGAACCTAGATATAACTTAGATATAACGTAGTCTATTTTGACTTACAGTATTATGTCCCATCCGGCTGGATCAGCCAGGTCTGGTCCCTCAGATGGCGTCTATACTGCTCCGGTTCTTCTCGTTTGTAACCTCCCTCCTGTGAGCCAGAAGGGAAGGTACGTCGGTTCTCCCGTACACGGTATGTGCCATCATCATAGGGTTTCTTGCAAATAAAGCAGCCAGTCTGCCATCCCTCTGCTGCTTGTTTCGTCGTGGCTCCTTATTCTGTGTATTCGGAGCAGCCCTAGAACGAAGGCTCCAGGGTTCCTTCATCCACCACCCGAGGGACGCGCCTGGTAGGAGTTCTCTCTCCCCAAGGTTTTATAAGTAATTTATGGGTAAACTTATTCAGTAGCTATAAATATAACTTACTCTAAATCGTGAAGTGTTAAAAATAAGAGGCTTTTCTTTTGACATCAGACCTTATCAAAACAAATGATATTAGATCTCTCTACATCTTTACCCTGCTTCTCAATGTAACTAATTGTCTTCTCTCATATCGTCATGAATTAAAGAATTGGGGAAATGCAGTGACAGTTAGGTGTAGGATTAAATAGTTTACATAAATCTCATATACAAAGAGAACATTTTAGATTTATAGGATTTAAAACGGAAGCTGGTGTTCAGATCGATCACCAAACTTTTGGAGGAGTGAGCGTGGCGAGCGTGTCTAGTTTTTTATTTTTTCCAATGAAATTTTCATACTGTGGCATTCTCTGAACTCTGAAGCTGACATTATTATTTCTACATCTCTGACTTGATTGGTGTCTTGATGTAATTTTGTGTGTTAATTATTTAACAGTTCCTTTGTTGTAATTTTGTGTTGGTACCAAAATCTATTGTTGGAAATTTTTATTAATAATACTGGTATGCATCAACTTTGCTGTCAAGGGTTTTGTAAGTGTTTTCTTATAGAGGTTTTCCTGCTGATTTCGAATCTGCAATCCCTTTTCTCAATCAGCTCAGGTTATCCCGGCTATGGCCTCATAAGGTAAAATAGAATTTTCGTGATTTTGTCAAAGCGGAATTGGAACAGTAACATCTATCATCACTTGTTTCACTGTATAATATTTTTTTACTTTTCAGGCATATAGATAAAATATTTCGTAATGAAAAGAGCGTGTAAAAATGATCCAATAGATTCTGCTACATATGTGGGACGTTACCATGCCAAATAACCAGTCCCAAATCACTAAATTTGTGAAGACAATGTATAGAGCATACTTTGGAATTAAGCTAGGGGACCAGGACAAAAATTTCGCCCTCATATGTGCTGCAAGACGTGCATTGAAATTTGAGAAGATGGAGCAAAGGCAGAGCGAAATCTTTGCCTTTTGGAATTCCATGATTTGGAGAGAAGGAAAGGATCACGTGACAGATTGCTATTTCTGCATGACAAACCTCCAAGGTGGGCTTATAAATTTATTTTTCTTAAATATTTTGAAATCCTCGTATGAAACTTGACATAATATTCACCATAATGTAATATTCACCATATATAGCATAATATTCACCATAATGGTAATCATACATTTACATATACATATTGTTATAGAAAATACATTTACACATACATATTGTTATACAAGTTACATTTACATATACAATGATTGTATATTTTCTTTCTTTTTCATTGATATTGTCCCCGAAGGGACAATATGAATGAAAAAGAAAGAAAATATACAGACTCCATCGACCTATTTCATATCTTACAGACCGCAGCCTTCCCTCACGAGCCGCCACTGTCTGAATGCTTCTTCTATTTCATATGCAAGTTTTATATCCATGTTTCTGTGTTTCTATTTTCAGGAGTTAACAAGAAGAATAAACACATTGTTGTATACCCTGACATTCCTTCTGCTATGAGACCTGTACCCCATGGTCCTGGAATTCCAATACCGCCCCACCTCAAACCCTGGACTTCGATGATTCTGATGATGAATCAATGACCAATGCCAATGACAGTCCAGTCGTATATACCTCAAAATACCGCTTCAAATGAGCCAGAGCCTCTCAACCAGGCCAAACTTAATGATCTTATCAGGGATTTAGGACTTTCCAAATTAGCTGCCGAGATCTTGGGCTCACGACTTCGAGAGGACAACTTGCTGGATTCGGGAACAACATTCTCCTGGTATAGGAAACGAGAGGAAGAATTCCGCAAGTTTTTTGCAGTGCACGAAATACCTCTTCCTTAGTGTACTGCTGCAATGTTGAGGGCTAATCGAATCCTGGGCCTGCCATATAACGCATCAGAATGGAGGCTATTTATAGACTCGTCTAAACGAAGTTTGAAAGCAGTACTTCTCAACATTGGGAATAGGGTTGCATCAGTCCCTGGAGCACATTCCGTACAACTTACTGAGAGCTACGATAACATGAAAATTTTGCTCGATGCTCTCGTATACGACCAACATAACTGGAGGATCTGTGGAGATTTGAAGGTAATACTAATATCATAAGTAAACTATTGCTATTGACTATTTTGTTTTTCCAAAGGTTATTTGAGAGCGTATAAGAACACTTAACTTTCCCACAGAAGTGATACAGTCCAATGCATAGATTTTTTTATCTGATAGAACAAATTCTCTAAATTCTTTAAATATTTTCATTTTTTTTCAGATTGTGGCATTTGTATTGGGAATGTAAAGGGGATACACGAAATACCCATGTTTCCTCTGCAAATGGGATAGCCGAGCGGATGAGAAGCACTATGCACAGCGTGAATGGGCATCCAGGGAGAATTTTGAACCTGGGTCGCATAATGTCGTTTCAGTGCCCCTTGTACCACCAACAAAAATTTTGCTCCCACCACTTCATATTAAGCTGGCTTGATGAAAAATTCATCAAATCAATGAATAAGGAGGGTTCAGCATTCCGATATCTCGAGAGTAAACTTCATCATATATCTGATGCTAAACTAAATGCTGGGGTTTTTGATGGTCCTCAAATTCGAACTTTGATCAAGGATACTCAGTTCGAAAAAGCAATGACTCCAACTGAGAAGAATGCCTGGCAGGCATTCAAATCAGTTGTCACTGATTTTCTTGGCAAGCGTAGAAGTCCAAAATACGAGTCCGTTGTCGAAAACTTGATGGAAGCTTTCAAAGCTCATGGGTCGCGCATGTCCATAAAAATGCACTTTTTGTGGTCCCACTTGGACTATTTTCCTGAAAATTGTGGGGATTATAGTGAGGAACAGGGTGAACGATTTCACCAAGATATCAAAATAATGGAAGAGAGGTACCAGGGAAACTGGGATATCAATATGCTGGCGGACTATTGCTGGTGTTTGAAGCGAGACGTGCCCGAAGAAAAACGCAGACGGAAAGCCAAAAAAACTTCATTCCTTCCTCAATAAACTTTTTTCCATATTCATTGTATGAATAAAAGTATTTATTCACACAATGTTTTCATTTTTCACGAGTGTTCTTATAATATTAATCGTATCTACAGTGTTTAAGCTAAAAAAATCAATAAATTTGGGGATAAAATTGGAGTTATAATAAATGGCCAATAGAGAAAAAACCTGACCTGATTGAGGAAAACCAATATCATTTTCGAATTCAGCATGGTCGAATTATATAATATGAGTTGAAAAAACCCTCACAGCTGACAAAAAAATTTCATATGCATACCAGTGTAATTTATTCCAACTGAATATAACTTACGTATAAACAGTTTAGTATATATAAATAAGTTTTAATAATCCTAACCTAATTTATGTAATTATAAAATTTTGTAATGTTTTTATTTATTAACGACTTCTCAAACTTCACTTCTCTGCAGATCTTTGTCCTATGTAAAATGAAGACATAATATTTTATTTAAATCCTCGCCTATATTTGTTATGAATATTAAAGACCCTAATGCTGTTCCTTGTAGCAAAGAGCTAATGACTACTGAAACTGGACTGAATTTAATTTACTTCTGCTTTTGATGATCTTTGACGATTTCTCTTCTCTTATATAATAAATAAGCTGAATCCCATTGAGTTTGCCTAAAACGCTTCCATGCTTTCAACGGCATATTCAGATTAGAATACTGTGACTATATTAATGTCATATTAGGTATCTAAATTGTACAGAATAATATTTAAAAATATTGTAAAACGTTACGTAAATTATATTCTTTTTTCTGAATAAAGTTTTTTGAAAAATGAATTTTGAATTTTGAATCTTTAACTTGGGAACTGAAGTTCAGGATTTTCGATATTTTCAAGCTCTGATTAAAATTTTTATTTAAAATGGTTATGAAGTGGTTTACTAATTTCTTTCGTGTCATTTGTACAATCGTTTGGTCAGGACCCTAAATTTTAACTGCTCTTGTACAGCCGCCTGCAATAATTCCGCTTCACCCTCTCAGAGATGTGAAAACAACGCAGTCCCTCTTAAACTCCAGTCCCCCCCCCCTCACTCTCCTCCTCCCCCTCTCAGGTGTTGTCATAGTAATACTTTTATTTTTTGAAAACCAATGACACAATAAATATATTGTTCATTGTAGTTTTGGTGGTAATGCTAGGACGACTATGTATTTAGTCATACATTATTCCTAAATTTAGGGAATAGATTAGTTAGGTTCAGGGCCGTACGCAGGATTTCTGCATGGGGGGGGGGGTTCATAAATCGAAAATTTCTTTATGATCGGGTTTCATTCGCTTAAGATAACAATGTAATTGTTTAATACTTGTGATCATATGGTGACACATATTTTAGTGAGTTAACGTTATTCTAATCATTATTGTAAAATAAAACTCAAATCTGGGAAATTTCAGGAAGTCTTAAAAAATAGATTTAATAAAAAGGTATTTTATTTTTCATTTTACAACTATTGCAAACATCGAGTAGATTTCATGAAATCATCTAGGATGGTTAGGTTATTTCACAAACGTAGGATACTTTACCCTCCCTCTCGCTATCCCTCCTCGTGTCCTTCCCCACTCCTTTCGCTACACCAAAACCGACGATATCACGAGATCAAACCGTCTATATGGAATCGCACAATAGCTGAAATTAGTCATCGCAATGTAGAGAAATACAACACTTATTTTTAAGTGTTAATATCGAATCACAATATGACAAAAAGGTTTGCAGCACGAATGACCCCAAAATTCGAAGGACACTAATTCGGCGTGTCAGATTACGATTCGAATAGCATCTAATTTTAAAATGTGATTTGAATCCAGCGACGAAATGTATTAAATAATATATATTAATATAGTACATATATTAAATAATATATTATTAATAATATATTAAATATATAATATATTAATATAATATAATATATTAAATATATATTAATATAATATAATATATTAAATATATATTAAATATATAATATATTAATATAATATAATATATTAAATATATATTAAATAATATATATTAATTATCATATGACAAAAAATTGTATCACGAATGATCGCAAAATTCGAAAGACACTGTAATTCGGCGTGTCAGATTACGATTCGAATGGCATCTAATTTTAAAATGTGATTCGAATCCAGCGACGAAATATATTAAATAATAATATATAGTAATGTATATGTAAAAATTAATAATTCTAATATTCATTTTTGCATATAAAGTCCAAACTCGCGTGACACTCTAACTGTATCTAAAATGCAAGTTTGGAAATTTTTTTAATTTTCTTTCTATTTTATTTTTGTCAAGAAATTGATGACTTATTTCTTTTTTAAATTACCTAATAAATTTTTAGATTAAGCTTAATCATGTAATCGTAACTTGCCAAAACTCTAAATTAACACTTAATTTTAAATTTTAAGCATTTAATTTTGACTTATATGCATGTTTAATTTTAATCCATAATAAAATGCATATTTCAGTTTCCATTTTTAGTTAACTCAGCAAATCATGATAACATCAGATCTGTCAATATGCTGTTTAAAACAAAAATATGACTTCATCTTCAAATATCTTGCTTATCTGCCAGTATGGTATTACAGCCAAAATTTACCTTCATCTTCAAATATTTTGCAAAAAACCTCAGCGTATTGAGAATAAAAACGAAACAGGTCAACATTAAATAATAATGATGTCACCAAATTATTAGTATATAAACTCTGGTAATTTTTCAAATTAGCATTCTGATTACTTGTAATATTTTAGAAGCAGTAAAATTCAGTAAGAGGATCTCTTTGTCTTCTCCTTTGAGGCCTGCTTTCTCCAGAGAACTTAGTTTAAAATAGAATAAATAATTTCCCGATACGCTACAAGAAGAATCGGGGAACCGTCAGATAATTTGGTAAGTTTTCACAGAATCCTCCGATCCACTACAAGAAGTAATCGGAGTGTAGTATAAAAGAAACTACTGCGATTCCCTACACGGTAACAGCTACCCAAGAGTGAGAAAATCCATTGCTGCCACCTAGCCAGCCGTCAACCTCGAAACACCCAAGGCCACAAACGGAGGGTTAACATATATATTACAGGATAACTGCCCTGTTCCTACTGCTGAACTGGCCCACCAAGGGGTGTGACTAGGGTATGGCCACATGAAAATCCTATGATTGAAAGTTTTTAAAGTATTCCACGTTTGTGAAATAATCTAACTAATCTATTCCCTAAATTTAGGAATAATACATGAATAAAATATATAGTCGTCCTAGCATTACCACCAAAACTACAGTGAACAATATATTTATTCTGTCATTGGTTTTCAAAAAATAAAAGTATTACTATGACAACACCTGAGAGGGGGAGAAGGAGAGGGAGGGAGTGAGGGTGGGGGACTGGGATTTAAGAGGGAAAACTGACTGTTTTCTTTTTTCTATTTTTTTTTTGGTTTCTGTAACTCTTAAACTACTTTTAGTGAATTTATTTGCTTTAAAAAGACACTTTTATGCTTAAATTCAAACACTTTATTCGTTACTTATTTTTTTACAAGTTTCATTACCAAAATATATTACTCTTTTATCGTAATTCAATTTTTATAGATTCTATAATATTTGAATAATATACACACACCGGTGTCCAAAATTGTGGAATAACTTTTTTTTTATTTCAGAGCTTGAATTTGATTAATTCTGTAAAAATCTGCGTAAAATATAGTTTCTAAACATTACCCATTAATCATTTCCGGAAAAGGGGCTGTTAGACGCTATCATTAAAAGGTTAACTGCATCAGTTTTTTTGAGCAACTTCTCACCCCTGGATGTGTTCCTGGTATGCGAGTACATTAGATAAATTATAATTATATTATACTCGTTTAGTATCTCATAACAGAGGATAAACGCTATTGGTAAATGTTGGTAACGCTGTTTTAATGATCAATTGATTGCGTTTAGGAGTGGTTACAGTTGGGAATTTTACGTTATGGCACCTGGGAAAGAGATAACCCATATGAAAAACAATTAAAACTCGTCCATCTGCATGAGGAAGGCCAATCACAGCATGAAACTGCAAACAAACTTGCCGTTTCTCACTCAAGTGTCAACAAGACTGTTGCTTGTCATGCTGTCATACACGAGCTCTTTTGAAAACGTTGAAGAGCGAAGTCGAAAGAGGAAAATATCGAAAACTGAAGATCGATACGTCATCTTGAAGAGCAAACGTAATAGAATGATGACAAGCACTCAGATATTTCATGAAATGAATGCCACAAGAAATATCAGCCTTTCTTCATCGTCTGTGAAACAACGACTGAGGGAGAAAGGTTTGATGGGTCGGGTTGCTGTCAGAAAACCCTTATTGAGAAGAGAAAACAAGACAGAAAGGTTGGAATTGGCCAAATTAATTAATCTACTGGGGACGAGGGGTCGATATGTGCCATCGACACTAAGAGCCGGGATACACTCAGTCGTAAAGTATAAGCTGTGTGTGTCTAGTTGTATATTAGAATCCTAGTTTATCGTTTTACCATGTATTTCTAAATGTATTAATATAGTTAGTAGCTTTGCTCCTGCGCTACAATTACGCTTACTGAGAAATATAGTTTTTGAAAATATAATAATTATATGAGGCCCTCCTACGAAGGAATGGCTAAGCGACAAAAGTAAAAAACGCCAGAAAACGCAGTTAAAGTTGTATCAAATTTGAAAGTGACATAATTTTTGAACTTTTGAAGCTATTTCGTCGAAATATCCTTAAAAGTTAAAATTTCAAATTGTTCAACATTTCAAATCTTTCAAAAGTTCACTTTTAAATGTGGTACCACTTTTAACTGCGTTTTCTTGCGTTTTTTACTTTTGTCGCTTAGCCACTTCTTCGCAGGAGGACCTCATAAGTAATCAAGGATTAGAAAATAATAGTAAGGGTTGGTCAATAAACAGCGTAAACCAAAGGATAAAAAGTAAAGTTTCGACTTTGCTTCCTTTGTTTAAAACTAAAAAGCTACTGAGGCTACAGGATTTCTTTTCCATTGAATTGGTATCACATTTACAGGATATGTGTGAAGCGCAGGTAAAACGTTCTCGCTACATGATCTCCCGATAGGACTCCTAACTTAGGGATAACAATAGGAACTTTGATATTATTACGCCAATCTTCACCTAATTTACATGATAAGTAAGATAAATATTTAAGTAAAACATTTAAATCGCTTCTTTTCAATGTCATGGTGACAAAAGTTTAGGGTCCCTAAAAGGTTCCCTCTGAATAAATGAGCACCAAATTTTGAAGGACAAAAAAAATTTAGGAGTATGCGTCTGAATTTACAAATAAGATCAAGGGTATTTTCCGGAAGTACGGGTAACGTTAGGAGTCTGTGCACTATCATGCTAGTTCACACCAAACTTATAGGATATTAGATCTGAGCTTGGTCAACACTCAACACATTTTACGATACCAGCCTTTTTCTGATGGAAGGGTAACAGTTTAAAGATTTATAATTAGTTGAGAGAAATCTGGTTCCCTTATTAACCAAATATTATAAAATTTTTTGGGTAGTCTGTGTTATGTACCACAGGCTAGATTGTGTGTGCAAAAATTAAAAAAAACAAACATATAGCAAGGAGGAATTCAGTGGGGCGTTTGGGAGCAATATCATTTTGGGTATGCTAAAATCGATAAAAAAAATATATATAAAGCAAAGTTTTCGTAGACCCTTCGAGATGAATGTAAATTTTTGCATACATAAATAAAATTTTAGAGAAAAGTGGTGTAGTGGTTAGCGTCGCTGACTACGAATCCATCGGCCCCGGGTTCGAGACCCGACGGCAGCCGGCGCGCAGCAAAACCCAGCTGTTCATCCTTCCACACGATAAAAGAAAGTGGTTGGTAGGTAAATGGGTACCCTAGGTGGCCTAGTGGTTAAGACGCTGGGCTGCTGATGGGGCGTGGTTCGGATTCCACGTTAAACTGTAGGTCTAAGGTGGAGTGAAAAGCTTGACCTTCGTCAGAATGAACAATTCGGGCGGAAGCTAACCAAAGGTTAAAGGTAACCTACTTTGATGTAACCTAATATAATCTCTTCAAAACTAATCTAAATTAACTTAATCAACAGACTGAAATTAGTGTAAACCAGGAGCGGCTCGCAGGTAGGCACTGTGGAACTGCAGCACCCCCATGATCTTATGATCTTTATATTTAAATATTTAAAATAGCCTCTCTGAGTGTTTTTTTTCAATGAACTTTGAGTTTTTAAATCAGATTATATCCTTTTTTCCTTAAACTATTTCAATGCCGAACGAATGAATCACGAAAGTAGCTTCAGCCTTCCCGTGGAACTGCGTACTTAACAGTTCCAGATTTTGTTCAAAACACTTGAAACCTCGGTGGCGGATGTACGAAGAGCGAGTCAGAATCGCGGGTTTAAGAGGATCCAAACCACTGTGGACAGAGCAGTGCTGATTTGTTTGTTTGACATGGTAGTTGTGTTGCTGTATCGTTTGCTAATTCGAAATTTAATTTCCGAATTGCATTTATCAATGATTCGTTATCATTTATTTTTTGTCGTGAGATTGAAGTTAATTATATAATAATTGGATTATTTACAATATATAGCTTTCATTTCTTAGAATATTTTTTTCGCAAGTGACTTTTTGTTTTTTGAAATTTTAACTAGGCGCCTATTTTATTATCATGGCTGCGCTAGCCCCAGAAGTGAGTCGGGTGACAGTGAGTAAAATTCAGTCTCGTAATTTTTCACAGTTATTTCTTCAAGAAAAATAGCTATTAAAACTGAAGGACGCCCTACACCAGAAATTCAAATATCTCAGCCCGGAATAAGTAACAATAAGAAATATATTCGTAGTTTTAATTCAGAATGGTACCAAAGAAAAAGTTGGCTTTGTGGTTGTAAAGTTAAAAATGCATTATTTTGTTTCCCGTGTCTACTATTCGGTGGTGACTTGACGTAGACAAAAAGTGGTTTTACAAATATAAACAAAATGAGAGAAAAAACTGAAAAGCATGAGCGTTCAAAGAAGCATATTGATAATGTGATTTCCCTGTCACTTTTAGGAACGGTAAATATCAAAGAAAAACTTTGTGAGGCTTACAAACTCTCGATTATCGAACATAATAACAAAGTTACCAAAAATCGTGAAATATTGTCGAAAATAATAGACTGCATTAAATTCTGCAGAAATTTTGAGATTTCTTTACGTGGACATGATGAAAAAGATGATTCGGAAAATCCAGGTGTATTCAGGGGATTAATTAATTTCGCATCAAAATTAGATCCCGATTTGAAAAAACATTTAGAAAGCAACACAGTCTTCAAGGGCGTTTCCAAAACCATTCAGAATGATATTCTTGACTGTGTGCTGCAGGTATCCCGCAATCAAATAAAAAAATAAATTAAAGAAGCTTCGTTTGTGGCGGTCATGGCTGATGACACAACTGATGTTTCTGAACACACTCAAATGGTTATTGTTCTGAGATACGAGCTGAATCGGAAGTCTTTGAGCGCTTCTGGGGTTTCTTTACTCCGGAAAATCAAACGGCAGAAGGACTATCTAAGTGCATTCTAGACCAGCTAGATATTCTTCTCGAAGGAAACAAGCAGAAACTAATTGCTCAGACATTTGATGGCGCAAATGTCATGAAAGGAAAAAAAGGGGGAGTTCGGGCTAAAATTAAAGAAGTTTACAATAATGCACACTTCATTCACTGCTATGCCCACCAACTGAATCTGATTATGAAAAATGCAGCAAGTACTACCCGAAATTCAAGAATATTCTTTTCTCACCACTTCGTCTCTCTATCTTAAGCAAACATATGGCCAGCCGCATTCCTCGTCCATCCCCTACTAGATGGAATTTTCATATACGCACCGTAAACCGCGTCTATGAAAATTTCGAACCCTTAAAAAAATGCCTTGAAGAAATACAGTCGACAGCAAACGCAGATCAAACCATTTCAGAAGCAAAAGGAATTTTGCACGTTTTGAATAACGAAAAGTTCATCTTTTGGTTGAAACTTTTTCATCAGATAATGCCTCACGTACAAGTCATTTACAATCAAATGCAATCTCGAGCTATTGACTCATGTAAAGTACAAGAATATATAGCAAACTTCAACAATGCCATTTTAAAAATAAGAAATTCGGAGTACTGTGAAAATCCTTCAAAAACACTCATGATTGAAGCAAAGGAGGTGTGTGACTGCGTATGTGTTGACATAGCTGAGAGGTATTCATTTATCAAACAATTAGTAGCTGCTAAGCTGTTTACCAAGGAAAACTTCGATAGCTATAATATGAAAATGCCTATGGAAGAGGTAACGGTGGCCACTGAGGCATATCCCATGATTGAAAAAGAAAAGCTTCTTACTGAACTACAAGTTTTCTACAGTAGACCTGATATGCACAATTACGACAGGTTAATTAATTGATCTGCTGAAATTTATCACTGAAAATAATCTAGTAGATGTTCTTGGAGAACTAGCTGAGCTCATAAAAATTCTTTTGACCATCCCCATGACTACATCCGAGGCCGAACGCTGCCATTCAACATTAAAAAGAATAAAGACGTTCTTAAGGAGCACTATGAATCAGGAAAGACTAAATGCTCTTGCAATGATTTCAATAGAGAAAAATTTGATCAACAGTACACAGAATTTCAATGAAAAAGTAATAGACCTTTTCGCTCAGAATAAAACAGAAGAATGGAATTCGTTTATAATTAAAATTTTTGGCAAACTCGAAATTACCCGTTAAGCGTAAGTACCCTATAATTGATTTTATGATACTATTTTACTTATTTTTATGACTGAGTAGTGAGTAGTTATCTATTTATCTATTCGACTTTCTCTCTCTCTCATATACAGTATATATATATATATATAATCGACACAATTGTTCGCAATTTCTGAGGCAGCACCCCCATAACTGAAAGTCACGAGCCGCCACTGGTGTAAACCAACCTAATTTGACCTAGGACTAGTCTAACCTCACCTAAATACCTCTCTAACTCCTAAAATAACAAATAAAGAAACCTAAATTAACTTGATTAACTAAATTAACCTGATTGATATCATTTAATCTAAACGCTTCTTCAGATCCTAAAATGACGAACTAGCTATAATTTGTTTAACCTAGCCTAAGCAAACCTAACCTAACCTTAATGACTTTTCAATTCTAAAATAACTTCAATTAAATTCCCCTAACCTAGCCTAAAGCCTAAAGTAAACTAACTTCACCTGATAGAACCTAGATATAACTTAGATATAACGTAGTCTATTTTGACTTAGAGTACTTATGTCCCATCCGGCTGGATCAGCCAGGTCGGGTCCCTGAGATGGCGTCTATACTCGCTCCGGTTCTTCTCGTTTATCACCTCCCTCCTGTGAGCCAGAAGGGAAGGTGAGTCGGTTCTCCCGTACGCGGTATGTGCCATCATCATAGGGTTTCTTCGCAAATAAAGCAGCCAGTCTGCCATCCCTCTGCTGCTTGTTTGGTCCGTGGCTCCTTATTCTGTGTATTCGGAGCAGCCCTAGAACGAAGGCTCCAGGGTTCCTTCATCCACCACCCGAGGGACGCGCCTGGTAGTTCTCTCTCCCCAAGGTTTTATAAGTAATTTATGGGTAAACTTATTCAGTAGCTATAAATATAACTTACTCTAAATCGTGAAGTGTTGCAAAAATAAGAGGCTTTTCTTTTGACATCAGACCTTATCAAAAACAAATGATATTAGATCTCTCGCTACATCTTTACCCTGCTTCTCAAATGTAATTAATTGTCTTCTCTCATATCGTCATGAATTGAAAGAATTGGGGAAATGCAGTGACAGTTAGGTATAGGATTAAATAGTTTACATAAATCTCATATACAAAGAGAACATTTTAGATTTATAGGATTTAAAACGGAAGCTGGTGTTCAGATCGATCACCAAACATTTGGAGGAGTGAGCGTGGCGAGCGCGTCTAGTTTTTTATTTTTTCCAATGAAATTTTCATACTGTGGCATTCTCTGAACTCTGAAGCTGACATTATTATTTCTACATCTCTGACTTGATTGGTGTCTTGATGTAATTTTGTGTTAATTATTTAACAGTTCCTTTGTTGTAATTTTGTGTTGGTACCAAATCTATTGTTGGAAACTTTTATTACTAATTTATTCCAACTGAATATACGTATAAATAGTTTAGTATATATAAATAAGTTTTAATAATCCTAACCTAATTTATGTGATTATAAAATTTTGTAATGTTTTTATTTGTTAGCGACTTCTCAAACTTCTCTGCAGATCTTTGTCCTATGTAAAATGAAGACATAATATTTTATTTAAATCCTCGCCTATATTTGTTATGAATATTAAAGACCCTAATGCTGTTCCTTGTAGCATAGAGCTAATGACTACTGAAACTGGACTGAATTTAATTTACTTCTGCTTTTGACGATCTTTGACGATTTCTCTTCTCTTATATAATAAAAAAACTGAATCCCATTGAGTTTGCCTAAAAAGCTTCCATGATTTGAACGGCATATTCAGATTAGAATACTATGACTATATTAATGTCATATTAGATATCTAAATTGGACAGAATAATATTTAAAAATATTGTAAAACGTTACGTAAATTATACTCTTTTTTCTGAATAAAGTTTTTGAAATATGAATTTTGAATTTTGAATCTTTAACTTGAGAACTGAAGTTCAGGATTTTCGATATTTTCAAGCTCTGATTTAAATTTTTATTTAAAATGGTTATGAAGTGGTTTACTAATTTCTTTCGTGTCATTTGTACAATCGTTTGGTCAGGATCCTAAATTTTAACTACTCTTGTACAGTCGCCTGCAATAATTCCGCTCCACCCTCTCAGAGATGTGAAAACAACGCAGTCCCTCTTAAACTCCAGTCCCCCACCCTCACTCTCCTCCTCCCCCTCTCAGGTGTTGTCATAGTAATACTTTTATTTTTTGAAAACCAATGACAGAATAAATATATTGTTCATTGTAGTTTTCGTGGTAATGCTAGGAAGACTACATATTTTAGTCATACATTATTCCTAAATTTAGGGAATAGATTAGTTAGGTTCAGGGCCGTACGCAGGATTTCTGCATGGGGGGGGGTTCATAAATCGAAAATTTCTTTATGATCGGGTTTCATTCGCTTAAGATAACAATGTAATTGTTTAATACTTGTGATCATATGGTGGCACATATTTTAGTGAGTTAACGTTATTCTAATCATTATTGCAAAATAAAACGCAAATCTGGGAAATTTCAGGAAGTCTTAAAAAATAGATTTTATAAAAAGGTATTTTATTTTTCATTTTACAACTATTGCAAACATCGAGTAGATTTCATGAAATCATCTAGGATGGTTAGGTTATTTCACAAATGTAGGATACTTTACCCTCCCTCTCGCTATCCCTCCTCGTGTCCTTCCCCACTCCTTTCGCTACACCAAAAACGACGATATCACGAGATCAAACCGTCTATATGGAATCGCACAATAGCTGAAATTAGTCATCATAATGTAGAGAAATACAACACTTATTTTTAAGTGTTAATATCGAATCACGATATGACAAAAAGTATTGCATCACGAATGATCCCAAAATTCGAAGGACACTCTAATTCGGCGTGTCAGATTACGATTCGAATAGCATCTAATTTTAAAATGTGATTTGAATCCAGCGACGAAATGTATTAAATAATATATATTAATATATATTAAATAATTATTATTAATAATATATTAAATATATATTAAATCTATAATATATTAATATAATATAATATATTAAATATATATTAAATATATATTAAATATATAATATATTAATATAATATAATATATTAAGTATATATTAAATATATAATATATTAATATAATATAATATATTAAATATATATTAAATAAATATATTAATTATCATATGACAAAAACTATTGTATCACGAATGATCCCAAAATTCGAAGGACTGTAATTCGGCGTGTCAGATTACGATTCGAATGGCATCTAATTTTAAAATGTGATTCGAATCCAGCGACGAAATATATTAAATAATAAAAAATAGCAATGTATATGAAAAAATTAATAATTCTAATATTCATTTTTGCATATAAAGTCCAAACTCGCGTGACACTCTAACTGTATCTAAAATGCAAGTTTGGAAAAAATTTTAATTTTCTTTCTATTTATTTTTGACAAGTAATTGATGACATTTCTTTTTTAAATTACCTAATAAATTTTTAGATTAAGCTTAATCATGTAATCGTAACTTGCCAAAACTAAATTAACACTTAACTTTAAATTTTAAGCATTTAATTTTGACTTATATGCGTGTTTAATTTTAATCCATAATAAAATGCATATTTCAGTTTCCATTTTTAGTTAACTCAGCAAATCATGATAACATCAGATCTGTCAATATGCTGTTTAAAACAAAAATATGACTTCATCTTCAAATATCTTGCTTATCTGCCAGTATGGTATTACAGCCAAAATTTACCTTCATCTTCAAATATTTTGCAAAAAAAAACTCAGTGTATTGAGAATAAAAACAAAACAGGTCAACATTAAATAATAATGATGTCACCAAATTATTAGTATATAAACTCTGGTAATTTTTCAAATTAACATTCTGATTATTCTGATCTGACCTAGAGGCTGAAGTATTACTTGTAATAAGAGGATCTCTTTGTCTTCTCCTTTGAGGCCTGGTTTCTCCAGAGAACTTAGTTTTAAAATAGAATAAATAATTTCCCGATACGCTACAAGAAGAATCGGGGAACCGTCAGATAATTTGGTAAGTTTTCACAGAATCCTCCGATCCACTACAAGAAGTAATCGGAGTGTAGTATAAAAGAAACTACTGCGATTCCCTACACGGTACCAGCTACCCAAGAGTGAGAAAATCCATTGCTGCCACCTAACCAGCCGTCAACCTCGAAACACCCAAGGCCACAAACGGACGGTTAACATATATATTACAGGATAACTGCCCTGTTCCTACTGCCAGGATCATCAGACGTTGGTTTCAGGAACAACGAGATGTCGAGCTGCTGAACTGGCCCACCAAGGGGTGTGACTAGGGTATGGTTAATTAATCATTTTTAGGAAAAAGTGATGAATGATGACATTTTCTAATTAATCAATGATTAACTGATTAAAATGATTAAAAATTAAATACTTATGAAAAGAGTAAGAAAGAGCTATATTGTTCCTGTTGCGTGAGATAAGACCGAAGAAAACATTTTGCTCAAACATTTAGTTTGCTTTAGTTCAAGAAATCAGGCATGTGCGGATTAGACAGTTTATACATGCTAAAAGGTGCCAAATTCAAATGATACATTACAAAATTTAAGGTAAAATGATGCTGAAATTATTAGGAAAATTAATCATTTCCCATCATTTTGTAAAAAGATTTTTTTGATTAATTAATGATTAAATTCGAAACAATGATTAACTGATTAACTGATTAATCATAACCATGCCCTAGGTGTGACCTAAACCCCATTGAAAATGTATGGGCAAATGTGGTTAACGCTTTGGAGCGTAGGCAGGAGCGGACATCTCGGCACCTGCTGGAACACACCATGGCAGAGTGGAAACTTTACCGCAGGAACCCACAAGTCATCTACAATCATTAATAATAATAATAATAATAATAATAATAATAATTAATAATAATAATAATAACAATAATAATAATAATAATAATAATAATAATAATAATAATAATAATAAAACAATAATAATAATAATTAATAATAATGATGGAGGATGGACCAAGTATTCAGTAATTGTGTATAATAGATATATATTTATTTGCTTAAACAATTGTCAGTTCCTTATAATTTGAACATTATGTTTTGTATGTTCTTAAGAAAATCCCTAAACTTGATTCATGTTTATTTTTGTAATGAAAACTTGAACTATGTTATCATTATCTCTCCATGGATAGACCTTTTTCTGGATATTCATTTGTTGATGATGCATGGACTTTAAACAAAAATGTTTTTGCCTGGAGAAAAAGTCGATACTACAACTTATCTTACACTTTAACTCTAACATGGCCACATCAAAATCCTATGATTGAAAGTTTTTAAAGGTATTCCACGTTTGTGAAATAATCTAACTAATCTATTCCCTAAATTTAGGAATAATGCATGAATAAAATATATAGTCGTCCTAGCATTACCACCAAAACTACAGTGAACAATATATTTATTCTGTCATTGGTTTTCAAAAAATAAAAGTATTACTATGACAACACCTGAGAGGGGGAGAAGGAGAGAGGAGGGAGTGAGGGTGGGGGACTGGGATTTAAGAGGGAAAACTGACTGTTTTCTTTTTTCTATTTTTTTTTTGGTTTCTGTAACTCTTAAACTACTTTTAGTGAATTTATTTGCTTTAAAAAGACACTTTTATGCTTAAATTCAAACACATTATTCGTTACTTATTATTTTTAGAAGTTTCATTACCAAAATATATTACTCTTTTATCGTAATTCAATTTTATAGATTCTATAATATTTGAATAATATACACACACCGGTGCTCAAAATTGTGGAATAACTTTTTTTTTATTTCAGAGCTTGAATTTGATTAATTCTGTAAAAATCTGCGCAAAATATAATTTCTAAACATTACCCATTAATCATTTCAGGAAAAGGGGCTGTTAGACGCTATCATTAAAAGGTTAACTGCATCAGTTTTTTTGAGCAACTTCTCACCCTGGATATGTTCCTGGTATGCGATGTACATTAGATAAATTATAATTATATTATACTCGTTTAGTATCTCACAACAGAGGATAAACGCTATTGGTAATGCTGTTGGTAACGCTGTTTTAGTGATCAATTGATTGCGTTTAGGAGGGGTTACAGTTGGGAATTTTACGTTATGGCACCTGGGAAAGAGATAACCCATATGAAAAACAATTAAAACTCGTCCATCTGCATGAGGAGGCCAATCACAGCATGAAACTGCAAACAAACTTGCCGTTTCTCACTCAAGTGTCAACAAGACTGTTGCTTGTCATGCTGTCATACACGAGCTCTTTTGAAAACGTTGAAGAGCGAAGTCGAAAGAGGAAAATATCGAAAACTGAAGATCGATACGTCATCTTGAAGAGCAAACGTAATGGAATGATGACAAGCACTCAGATATCCCATGAAATGAATGCCACAAGAAATATCAGCCTTTCTTCATCGTCTGTGAAACAACGACTGAGGGAAGAAAGGTTTGATGGGTCGGGTTGCTGTCAGAAAACCCTTATTGAGAAGAGAAAACAAGACAGAAAGGTTGGAATTGGCCAAACATCAAAAGAATTGGATGCCAGAAGAATGAGAGTTTTGTGGAAAGATGCATAAGACAATATCCGAATTGTTTGGTTCAAAGTGAAGACAGAACGTTAAAAAAAAGACATGAAGAAAAGATAGATTCTTATTTTTTTATTTAACCCTTGATTACAAAAAATATTTATATGAAATGTAGTAATTAATCTACTGGGGACGAGGGGTCGATATGTGCCATCGACACTAAGAGCCGGGATACACTCAGTCGTAAAGTATAGGCTGTGTGTGTCTAGTTGTATATTAGAATCCTAGTTTATCGTTTTACCATGTATTTCTAAATGTATTAATATAGTTAGTAGCTTTGCTCCTGCGCTACAATTACGCTTACTGAGAAAATAGTTTTTGAAAATATAATAATTATATGAAGCCCTTCTACGAAGAAGTGGCTAAGCGACAAAAGTAAAAAACTCCAGAAAACGCAGCTAAAGTTGTATCAAATTTGAAAGTGACATAACTTTTGAACTTTTGAAGCTATTTCGTCGAAATATCCTTAAAAGTTAAAATTTCAAATTGTTCAAAATTTCAAATCTTTCAAAAGTTTACTTTTAAATTTGGTACCACTTTTAACTGCGTTTTCTGGCGTTTTTTACTTTTGTCGCTTAGCCACTTCTTCGCAGGAGGACCTCATAAGTAATCAAGGATTAGAAAATAATAGTAAGGGTTGGTCAATAAACAGCGTAAACCAAAGGATAAAAAGTAAAGTGGTTCGACTTTGCTTCCTTTGTTTAAAACTAAAAAGCTACTGAGGCTACAGGATTTCTTTTCCAATGAATTGGTATCACATTTACAGGATATGTGTGAAGCGCAGGTAAAACGTTCTCGCTACATGATCTCCCGATAGGACTCCTAACTTAGGGATAACAATAGGAACTTTGATATTATTACGCCAATCTTCACCTAATTTACATGATAAGTAAGATAAATATTTAAGTAAAACATTTAAATCGCTTCTTTTCAATGTCATGGTGACAAAAGTTTAGGGTCCCTAAAAGGTTCCCTCTGAATAAATGAGCACCAAATTTGAAGGACAAAAAAATTTAGGAGTATGCGTCTGATTTACAAATAAGATCAAGGGTATTTTCCGGAAGTACGGGTAACGTTAGGAGTCTGTGCACTATCATGCTAGTTCACACCAAACTTATAGGATATTAGATCTGAGCTTGGTCAACACTCAACACATTTTACGATACCAGCCTTTTTCTGATGGAAGGATAACAGTTTAAAGCTTTATAATTAGTTGAGAGAAATCTGGTTCCCTTATTAACCAAATATTCTAAAATTTTTTGGACAGTCTGTGTTATGTACCACAGGCTAGATTGTGTGTGCAAAAATTAAAAAAAAACAAACATATAGCAAGGAGGAATTCAGTGGGGCGTTTGGGAGCAATATCATTTTGGGTATGCTAAAATCGATAAAAAAAATATATATAAAGCAAAGTTTTCGTAGACCCTTCGAGATGAATGTAAATTTTTGCATACATAAATAAAATTTTAGAGAAAAGTGGTGTAGTGGTTAGCGTCGCTGACTACGAATCCATCGGCCCCGGGTTCGAGACCCGACGGCAGCCGGCGCGCAGCAAAACCCAGCTGTTCATCCTTCTACACGATAAAAGAAAGTGGTTGGTAGGTAAATGGGTACCCTAGGTGGCCTAGTGGTTAAGACGCTGGGCTGCTGATGGGGCGTGGTTCGGATTCCACGTTAAACTGTAGGTCTAAGGTGGAGTGAAAAGCTGACCTTCGTCAGAATGAACAATTCGGGCGGAAGCTAACCAAAGGTTAAAGGTAACCTACTTTGATGTAACCTAATATAATCTCTTCAAAACTAATCTAAATTAACTTAATCAACAGACTGAAATTAGTGTAAACCAGGAGCGGCTCGCAGGTAGGCACTGTGGAACTGCAGCACCCCCATGATCTTATGATCTTTATATTTAAATATTTAAAATAGCCTCTCTGAGTGTTTTTTTCAATGAACTTTGAGTTTTTAAATCAGATTATATCCTTTTTTCCTTAAACTATTTCAATGCCGAACGAATGAATCACGAAAGTAGCTTCAGCCTTCCCGTGGAACTGCGTACTTAACAGTTCCAGATTTTGTTCAAAACACTTGAAACCTCGGTGGCGGATGTACGAAGAGCGAGTCAGAATCGCGGGTTTAAGAGGATCCAAACCACTGTGGACAGAGCAGTGCTGATTTGTTTGTTTGACATGGTAGTTGTGTTGCTGTATCGTTTGCTAATTCGAAATTTAATTTCCGAATTGCATTTATCAATGATTCGTTATCATTTATTTTTTGTCGTGAGATTGAAGTTAATTATATAATAATTGGATTATTTACAATATATAGCTTTCATTTCTTAGAATATTTTTTTCGCAAGTGACTTTTTGTTTTTTGAAATTTTAACTAGGCGCCTATTTTATTATCATGGCTGCGCTAGCCCCAGAAGTGAGTCGGGTGACAGTGAGTAAAATTCAGTCTCGTAATTTTTCACAGTTATTCTTCAAGAAAAAATAGCTATTAAAACTGAAGGACGCCCTACACCAGAAATTCAAATATCTCAGCCCGGAATAAGTAACAATAAGAAATATATTCGTAGTTTTAATTCAGAATGGTACCAAAGAAAAAGTTGGCTTTGTGGTTGTAAAGTTAAAAATGCATTATTTTGTTTCCCGTGTCTACTATTCGGTGGTGACTTGACGTAGACAAAAAGTGGTTTTACAAATATAAACAAAATGAGAGAAAAAACTGAAAAGCATGAGCGTTCAAAGAAGCATATTGATAATGTGATTTCCTGTCACTTTTAGGAACGGTAAATATCAAAGAAAAACTTTGTGAGGCTTACAAACTCTCGATTATCGAACATAATAACAAAGTTACCAAAAATCGTGAAATATTGTCGAAAATAATAGACTGCATTAAATTCTGCAGAAATTTTGAGATTTCTTTACGTGGACATGATGAAAAAGATGATTCGGAAAATCCAGGTGTATTCAGGAGATTAATTAATTTCGCATCAAAATTAGATCCCGATTTGAAAAAACATTTAGAAAGCAACACAGTCTTCAAGGGCGTTTCCAAAACCATTCAGAATGATATTCTTGACTGTGTGCTGCAGGTATCCCGCAATCAAATAAAAAAATAAATTAAAGAAGCTTCGTTTGTGGCGGTCATGGCTGATGACACAACTGATGTTTCTGAACACACTCAAATGGTTATTGTTCTGAGATACGAGCTGAATCGGAAGTCTTTGAGCGCTTCTGGGGTTTCTTTACTCCGGAAAATCAAACGGCAGAAGGACTATCTAAGTGCATTCTAGACCAGCTAGATATTCTTCTCGAAGGAAACAAGCAGAAACTAATTGCTCAGACATTTGATGGCGCAAATGTCATGAAAGGAAAAAAAGGGGGAGTTCGGGCTAAAATTAAAGAAGTTTACAATAATGCACACTTCATTCACTGCTATGCCCACCAACTGAATCTGATTATGAAAAATGCAGCAAGTACTACCCGAAATTCAAGAATATTCTTTTCTCACCACTTCGTCTCTCTATCTTAAGCAAACATATGGCCAGCCGCATTCCTCGTCCATCCCCTACTAGATGGAATTTTCATATACGCACCGTAAACCGCGTCTATGAAAATTTCGAACCCTTAAAAAAATGCCTTGAAGAAATACAGTCGACAGCAAACGCAGATCAAACCATTTCAGAAGCAAAAGGAATTTTGCACGTTTTGAATAACGAAAAGTTCATCTTTTGGTTGAAACTTTTTCATCAGATAATGCCTCACGTACAAGTCATTTACAATCAAATGCAATCTCGAGCTATTGACTCATGTAAAGTACAAGAATATATAGCAAACTTCAACAATGCCATTTTAAAAATAAGAAATTCGGAGTACTGTGAAAATCCTTCAAAAACACTCATGATTGAAGCAAAGGAGGTGTGTGACTGCGTATGTGTTGACATAGCTGAGAGGTATTCATTTATCAAACAATTAGTAGCTGCTAAGCTGTTTACCAAGGAAAACTTCGATAGCTATAATATGAAAATGCCTATGAAGAGGTAACGGTGGCCACTGAGGCATATCCCATGATTGAAAAGAAAAGCTTCTTACTGAACTACAAGTTTTCTACAGTAGACCTGATATGCACAATTACGACAGGTTAATTAATTGATCTGCTGAAATTTATCACTGAAAATAATCTAGTAGATGTTCTTGGAGAACTAGCTGAGCTCATAAAAATTCTTTTGACCATCCCCATGACTACATCCGAGGCCGAACGCTGCCATTCAACATTAAAAAGAATAAAGACGTTCTTAAGGAGCACTATGAATCAGGAAAGACTAAATGCTCTTGCAATGATTTCAATAGAGAAAAATTTGATCAACAGTACACAGAATTTCAATGAAAAAGTAATAGACCTTTTCGCTCAGAATAAAAACAGAAGAATGGAATTCGTTTATAATTAAAATTTTTGGCAAACTCGAAATTACCCGTTAAGCGTAAGTACCCTATAATTGATTTTATGATACTATTTACTTATTTTTATGACTGAGTAGTGAGTAGTTATCTATTTATCTATTCGACTTTCTCTCTCTCTCATATACAGTATATATATATATATATAATCGACACAATTGTTCGCAATTTCTGAGGCAGCACCCCCATAACTGAAAGTCACGAGCCGCCACTGGTGTAAACCAACCTAATTTGACCTAGGACTAGTCTAACCTCACCTAAATACCTCTCTAACTCCTAAAATAACAAATAAAGAAACCTAAATTAACTTGATTAACTAAATTAACCTGATTGATATCATTTAATCTAAACGCTTCTTCAGATCCTAAAATGACGAACTAGCTATAATTTGTTTAACCTAGCCTAAGCAAACCTAACCTAACCTTAATGACTTTTCAATTCTAAAATAACTTCAATTAAATTCCCCTAACCTAGCCTAAAGCCTAAAGTAAACTAACTTCACCTGATAGAACCTAGATATAACTTAGATATAACGTAGTCTATTTTGACTTAGAGTACTTATGTCCCATCCGGCTGGATCAGCCAGGTCGGGTCCCTGAGATGGCGTCTATACTCGCTCCGGTTCTTCTCGTTTATCACCTCCCTCCTGTGAGCCAGAAGGGAAGGTGAGTCGGTTCTCCCGTACGCGGTATGTGCCATCATCATAGGGTTTCTTCGCAAATAAAGCAGCCAGTCTGCCATCCCTCTGCTGCTTGTTTGGTCCGTGGCTCCTTATTCTGTGTATTCGGAGCAGCCCTAGAACGAAGGCTCCAGGGTTCCTTCATCCACCACCCGAGGGACGCGCCTGGTAGTTCTCTCCCCAAGGTTTTAATAAGTTTATGGGTAAACTTATTCAGTAGCTATAAATATAACTTACTCTAAATCGTGAAGTGTTGCAAAATAAGAGGCTTTTCTTTTGACATCAGACCTTATCAAAAACAAATGATATTAGATCTCTCGCTACATCTTTACCCTGCTTCTCAAATGTAATTAATTGTCTTCTCTCATATCGTCATGAATTGAAAGAATTGGGGAAATGCAGTGACAGTTAGGTATAGGATTAAATAGTTTACATAAATCTCATATACAAAGAGAACATTTTAGATTTATAGGATTTAAAACGGAAGCTGGTGTTCAGATCGATCACCAAACATTTGGAGGAGTGAGCGTGGCGAGCGCGTCTAGTTTTTTATTTTTTCCAATGAAATTTTCATACTGTGGCATTCTCTGAACTCTGAAGCTGACATTATTATTTCTACATCTCTGACTTGATTGGTGTCTTGATGTAATTTTGTGTTAATTATTTAACAGTTCCTTTGTTGTAATTTTGTGTTGGTACCAAATCTATTGTTGGAAACTTTTATTACTAATTTATTCCAACTGAATATACGTATAAATAGTTTAGTATATATAAATAAGTTTTAATAATCCTAACCTAATTTATGTGATTATAAAATTTTGTAATGTTTTTATTTGTTAGCGACTTCTCAAACTTCTCTGCAGATCTTTGTCCTATGTAAAATGAAGACATAATATTTTATTTAAATCCTCGCCTATATTTGTTATGAATATTAAAGACCCTAATGCTGTTCCTTGTAGCATAGAGCTAATGACTACTGAAACTGGACTGAATTTAATTTACTTCTGCTTTTGACGATCTTTGACGATTTCTCTTCTCTTATATAATAAATAAACTGAATCCCATTGAGTTTGCCTAAAAAGCTTCCATGATTTGAACGGCATATTCAGATTAGAATACTATGACTATATTAATGTCATATTAGATATCTAAATTGGACAGAATAATATTTAAAAATATTGTAAAACGTTACGTAAATTATACTCTTTTTTCTGAATAAAGTTTTTGAAATATGAATTTTGAATTTTGAATCTTTAACTTGAGAACTGAAGTTCAGGATTTTCGATATTTTCAAGCTCTGATTTAAATTTTTATTTAAAATGGTTATGAAGTGGTTTACTAATTTCTTTCGTGTCATTTGTACAATCGTTTGGTCAGGATCCTAAATTTTAACTACTCTTGTACAGTCGCCTGCAATAATTCCGCTCCACCCTCTCAGAGATGTGAAAACAACGCAGTCCCTCTTAAACTCCAGTCCCCCACCCTCACTCTCCTCCTCCCCCTCTCAGGTGTTGTCATAGTAATACTTTTATTTTTTGAAAACCAATGACAGAATAAATATATTGTTCATTGTAGTTTTCGTGGTAATGCTAGGAAGACTACATATTTTAGTCATACATTATTCCTAAATTTAGGGAATAGATTAGTTAGGTTCAGGGCCGTACGCAGGATTTCTGCATGGGGGGGGGTTCATAAATCGAAAATTTCTTTATGATCGGGTTTCATTCGCTTAAGATAACAATGTAATTGTTTAATACTTGTGATCATATGGTGGCACATATTTTAGTGAGTTAACGTTATTCTAATCATTATTGCAAAATAAAACGCAAATCTGGGAAATTTCAGGAAGTCTTAAAAATAGATTTTATAAAAAGGTATTTTATTTTTCATTTTACAACTATTGCAAACATCGAGTAGATTTCATGAAATCATCTAGGATGGTTAGGTTATTTCACAAATGTAGGATACTTTACCCTCCCTCTCGCTATCCCTCCTCGTGTCCTTCCCCACTCCTTTCGCTACACCAAAAACGACGATATCACGAGATCAAACCGTCTATATGGAATCGCACAATAGCTGAAATTAGTCATCATAATGTAGAGAAATACAACACTTATTTTTAAGTGTTAATATCGAATCACGATATGACAAAAAGTATTGCATCACGAATGATCCCAAAATTCGAAGGACACTCTAATTCGGCGTGTCAGATTACGATTCGAATAGCATCTAATTTTAAAATGTGATTTGAATCCAGCGACGAAATGTATTAAATAATATATATTAATATATATTAAATAATATATTATTAATAATATATTAAATATATATTAAATCTATAATATATTAATATAATATAATATATTAAATATATATTAAATATATATTAAATATATAATATAATATAATATAATATATTAAGTATATATTAAATATATAATAATTAATATAATATAATATATTAAATATATATTAAATAATATATATTAATTATCATATGACAAAAACTATTGTATCACGAATGATCCCAAAATTCGAAGGACTGTAATTCGGCGTGTCAGATTACGATTCGAATGGCATCTAATTTTAAAATGTGATTCGAATCCAGCGACGAAATATATTAAATAATAAAAAATAGCAATGTATATGAAAAAATTAATAATTCTAATATTCATTTTTGCATATAAAGTCCAAACTCGCGTGACTTTTTGTTTTTTGAAATTTTAACTAGGCGCCTATTTTATTATCATGGCTGCGCTAGCCCCAGAAGTGAGTCGGGTGACAGTGAGTAAAATTCAGTCTCGTAATTTTTCACAGTTATTTCTTCAAGAAAAAATAGCTATTAAAACTGAAGGACGCCCTACACCAGAAATTCAAATATCTCAGCCCGGAATAAGTAACAATAAGAAATATATTCGTAGTTTTAATTCAGAATGGTACCAAAGAAAAAGTTGGCTTTGTGGTTGTAAAGTTAAAAATGCATTATTTTGTTTCCCGTGTCTACTATTCGGTGGTGACTTGACGTAGACAAAAAGTGGTTTTACAAATATAAACAAAATGAGAGAAAAAACTGAAAAGCATGAGCGTTCAAAGAAGCATATGATAATGTGATTTCCCTGTCACTTTTAGGAACGGTAAATATCAAAGAAAAACTTTGTGAGGCTTACAAACTCTCGATTATCGAACATAATAACAAAGTTACCAAAAATCGTGAAATATTGTCGAAAATAATAGACTGCATTAAATTCTGCAGAAATTTTGAGATTTCTTTACGTGGACATGATGAAAAAGATGATTCGGAAAATCCAGGTGTATTCAGGAGATTAATTAATTTCGCATCAAAATTAGATCCCGATTTGAAAAAACATTTAGAAAGCAACACAGTCTTCAAGGGCGTTTCCAAAACCATTCAGAATGATATTCTTGACTGTGTGCTGCAGGTATCCCGCAATCAAATAAAAAAATAAATTAAAGAAGCTTCGTTTGTGGCGGTCATGGCTGATGACACAACTGATGTTTCTGAACACACTCAAATGGTTATTGTTCTGAGATACGAGCTGAATCGGAAGTCTTTGAGCGCTTCTGGGGTTTCTTTACTCCGGAAAATCAAACGGCAGAAGGACTATCTAAGTGCATTCTAGACCAGCTAGATATTCTTCTCGAAGGAAACAAGCAGAAACTAATTGCTCAGACATTTGATGGCGCAAATGTCATGAAAGGAAAAAAAGGGGGAGTTCGGGCTAAAATTAAAGAAGTTTACAATAATGCACACTTCATTCACTGCTATGCCCACCAACTGAATCTGATTATGAAAAATGCAGCAAGTACTACCCGAAATTCAAGAATATTCTTTTCTCACCACTTCGTCTCTCTATCTTAAGCAAACATATGGCCAGCCGCATTCCTCGTCCATCCCCTACTAGATGGAATTTTCATATACGCACCGTAAACCGCGTCTATGAAAATTTCGAACCCTTAAAAAAATGCCTTGAAGAAATACAGTCGACAGCAAACGCAGATCAAACCATTTCAGAAGCAAAAGGAATTTTGCACGTTTTGAATAACGAAAAGTTCATCTTTTGGTTGAAACTTTTCATCAGATAATGCCTCACGTACAAGTCATTTACAATCAAATGCAATCTCGAGCTATTGACTCATGTAAAGTACAAGAATATATAGCAAACTTCAACAATGCCATTTTAAAAAATAAGAAATTCGGAGTACTGTGAAAATCCTTCAAAAACACTCATGATTGAAGCAAAGGAGGTGTGTGACTGCGTATGTGTTGACATAGCTGAGAGGTATTCATTTATCAAACAATTAGTAGCTGCTAAGCTGTTTACCAAGGAAAACTTCGATAGCTATAATATGAAAATGCCTATGGAAGAGGTAACGGTGGCCACTGAGGCATATCCCATGATTGAAAAAGAAAAGCTTCTTACTGAACTACAAGTTTTCTACAGTAGACCTGATATGCACAATTACGACAGGTTAATTAATTGATCTGCTGAAATTTATCACTGAAAATAATCTAGTAGATGTTCTTGGAGAACTAGCTGAGCTCATAAAAATTCTTTTGACCATCCCCATGACTACATCCGAGGCCGAACGCTGCCATTCAACATTAAAAAGAATAAAGACGTTCTTAAGGAGCACTATGAATCAGGAAAGACTAAATGCTCTTGCAATGATTTCAATAGAGAAAAATTTGATCAACAGTACACAGAATTTCAATGAAAAAGTAATAGACCTTTTCGCTCAGAATAAAAACAGAAGAATGGAATTCGTTTATAATTAAAATTTTTGGCAAACTCGAAATTACCCGTTAAGCGTAAGTACCCTATAATTGATTTTATGATACTATTTTACTTATTTTTATGACTGAGTAGTGAGTAGTTATCTATTTATCTATTCGACTTTCTCTCTCTCTCATATACAGTATATATATATATATATAATCGACACAATTGTTCGCAATTTCTGAGGCAGCACCCCATAACTGAAAGTCACGAGCCGCCACTGGTGTAAACCAACCTAATTTGACCTAGGACTAGTCTAACCTCACCTAAATACCTCTCTAACTCCTAAAATAACAAATAAAGAAACCTAAATTAACTTGATTAACTAAATTAACCTGATTGATATCATTTAATCTAAACGCTTCTTCAGATCCTAAAATGACGAACTAGCTATAATTTGTTTAACCTAGCCTAAGCAAACCTAACCTAACCTTAATGACTTTTCAATTCTAAAATAACTTCAATTAAATTCCCCTAACCTAGCCTAAAGCCTAAAGTAAACTAACTTCACCTGATAGAACCTAGATATAACTTAGATATAACGTAGTCTATTTTGACTTAGAGTACTTATGTCCCATCCGGCTGGATCAGCCAGGTCGGGTCCCTGAGATGGCGTCTATACTCGCTCCGGTTCTTCTCGTTTATCACCTCCCTCCTGTGAGCCAGAAGGGAAGGTGAGTCGGTTCTCCCGTACGCGTATGTGCCATCATCATAGGGTTTCTTCGCAAATAAAGCAGCCAGTCTGCCATCCCTCTGCTGCTTGTTTGGTCCGTGGCTCCTTATTCTGTGTATTCGGAGCAGCCCTAGAACGAAGGCTCCAGGGTTCCTTCATCCACCACCCGAGGGACGCGCCTGGTAGTTCTCTCTCCCCAAGGTTTTATAAGTAATTTATGGGTAAACTTATTCAGTAGCTATAAATATAACTTACTCTAATCGTGAAGTGTTGCAAAAATAAGAGGCTTTCTTTTGACATCAGACCTTATCAAAAACAAATGATATTAGATCTCTCGCTACATCTTTACCCTGCTTCTCAAATGTAATTAATTGTTCTCTCATATCGTCATGAATTGAAAGAATTGGGGAATGCAGTGACAGTTAGGTATAGGATTAAATAGTTTACATAAATCTCATATACAAAGAGAACATTTTAGATTTATAGGATTTAAAACGGAAGCTGGTGTTCAGATCGATCACCAAACATTTGGAGGAGTGAGCGTGGCGAGCGCGTCTAGTTTTTTATTTTTTCCAATGAAATTTTCATACTGTGGCATTCTCTGAACTCTGAAGCTGACATTATTATTTCTACATCTCTGACTTGATTGGTGTCTTGATGTAATTTTGTGTTAATTATTTAACAGTTCCTTTGTTGTAATTTTGTGTTGGTACCAAATCTATTGTTGGAAACTTTTATTACTAATTTATTCCAACTGAATATACGTATAAATAGTTTAGTATATATAAATAAGTTTTAATAATCCTAACCTAATTTATGTGATTATAAAATTTTGTAATGTTTTTATTTGTTAGCGACTTCTCAAACTTCTCTGCAGATCTTTGTCCTATGTAAAATGAAGACATAATATTTTATTTAAATCCTCGCCTATATTTGTTATGAATATTAAAGACCCTAATGCTGTTCCTTGTAGCATAGAGCTAATGACTACTGAAACTGGACTGAATTTAATTTACTTCTGCTTTTGACGATCTTTGACGATTTCTCTTCTCTTATATAATAAATAAACTGAATCCCATTGAGTTTGCCTAAAAAGCTTCCATGATTTGAACGGCATATTCAGATTAGAATACTATGACTATATTAATGTCATATTAGATATCTAAATTGGACAGAATAATATTTAAAAATATTGTAAAACGTTACGTAAATTATACTCTTTTTTCTGAATAAAGTTTTTGAAATATGAATTTTGAATTTTGAATCTTTAACTTGAGAACTGAAGTTCAGGATTTTCGATATTTTCAAGCTCTGATTTAAATTTTTATTTAAAATGGTTATGAAGTGGTTTACTAATTTCTTTCGTGTCATTTGTACAATCGTTTGGTCAGGATCCTAAATTTTAACTACTCTTGTACAGTCGCCTGCAATAATTCCGCTCCACCCTCTCAGAGATGTGAAAACAACGCAGTCCCTCTTAAACTCCAGTCCCCCACCCTCACTCTCCTCCTCCCCCTCTCAGGTGTTGTCATAGTAATACTTTTATTTTTGAAAACCAATGACAGAATAAATATATTGTTCATTGTAGTTTTCGTGGTAATGCTAGGAAGACTACATATTTTAGTCATACATTATTCCTAAATTTAGGGAATAGATTAGTTAGGTTCAGGGCCGTACGCAGGATTTCTGCATGGGGGGGGGTTCATAAATCGAAAATTTCTTTATGATCGGGTTTCATTCGCTTAAGATAACAATGTAATTGTTTAATACTTGTGATCATATGGTGGCACATATTTTAGTGAGTTAACGTTATTCTAATCATTATTGCAAAATAAAACGCAAATCTGGGAAATTTCAGGAAGTCTTAAAAAATAGATTTTATAAAAAGGTATTTTATTTTTCATTTTACAACTATTGCAAACATCGAGTAGATTTCATGAAATCATCTAGGATGGTTAGGTTATTTCACAAATGTAGGATACTTTACCCTCCCTCTCGCTATCCCTCCTCGTGTCCTTCCCCACTCCTTTCGCTACACCAAAAACGACGATATCACGAGATCAAACCGTCTATATGGAATCGCACAATAGCTGAAATTAGTCATCATAATGTAGAGAAATACAACACTTATTTTTAAGTGTTAATATCGAATCACGATATGACAAAAAGTATTGCATCACGAATGATCCCAAAATTCGAAGGACACTCTTTCGGCGTGTCAGATTACGATTCGAATAGCATCTAATTTTAAAATGTGATTTGAATCCAGCGACGAAATGTATTAAATAATATATATTAATATATATTAAATAATATATTATTAATAATATATTAAATATATATTAAATCTATAATATATTAATATAATATAATATATTAAATATATTTAAATATATTAAATATATAATATATTAATATAATATAATATATTAAGTATATATTAAATATATAATATATTAATATAATATAATATATTAAATATATATTAAATAATATATATTAATTATCATATGACAAAAACTATTGTATCACGAATGATCCCAAAATTCGAAGGACTGTAATTCGGCGTGTCAGATTACGATTCGAATGGCATCTAATTTTAAAATGTGATTCGAATCCAGCGACGAAATATATTAAATAATAAAAAATAGCAATGTATATGAAAAAATTAATAATTCTAATATTCATTTTTGCATATAAAGTCCAAACTCGCGTGACACTCTAACTGTATCTAAAATGCAAGTTTGGAAAAAATTTTAATTTTCTTTCTATTTTATTTTTGACAAGTAATTGATGACATTTCTTTTTTAAATTACCTAATAAATTTTTAGATTAAGCTTAATCATGTAATCGTAACTTGCCAAAACTAAATTAACACTTAACTTTAAATTTTAAGCATTTAATTTTGACTTATATGCGTGTTTAATTTTAATCCATAATAAAATGCATATTTCAGTTTCCATTTTTAGTTAACTCAGCAAATCATGATAACATCAGATCTGTCAATATGCTGTTTAAAACAAAAATATGACTTCATCTTCAAATATCTTGCTTATCTGCCAGTATGGTATTACAGCCAAAATTTACCTTCATCTTCAAATATTTTGCAAAAAAAACTCAGTGTATTGAGAATAAAAACAAAACAGGTCAACATTAAATAATAATGATGTCACCAAATTATTAGTATATAAACTCTGGTAATTTTTCAAATTAACATTCTGATTATTCTGATCTGACCTAGAGGCTGAAGTATTACTTGTAATAAGGATCTCTTTGTCTTCTCCTTTGAGGCCTGGTTTCTCCAGAGAACTTAGTTTTAAAATAGAATAAATAATTTCCCGATACGCTACAAGAAGAATCGGGGAACCGTCAGATAATTTGGTAAGTTTTCACAGAATCCTCCGATCCACTACAAGAAGTAATCGGAGTGTAGTATAAAAGAAACTACTGCGATTCCCTACACGGTACCAGCTACCCAAGAGTGAGAAAATCCATTGCTGCCACCTAACCAGCCGTCAACCTCGAAACACCCAAGGCCACAAACGGACGGTTAACATATATATTACAGGATAACTGCCCTGTTCCTACTGCCAGGATCATCAGACGTGGTTTCAGGAACAACGAGATGTCGAGCTGCTGAACTGGCCCACCAAGGGGTGTGACTAGGGTATGGTTAATTAATCATTTTTAGGAAAAAGTGATGAATGATGACATTTTCTAATTAATCAATGATTAACTGATTAAAATGATTAAAAATTAAATACTTATGAAAAGAGTAAGAAAGAGCTATATTGTTCCTGTTGCGTGAGATAAGACCGAAGAAAACATTTTGCTCAAACATTTAGTTTGCTTTAGTTCAAGAAATCAGGCATGTGCGGATTAGACAGTTTATACATGCTAAAAGGTGCCAAATTCAAATGATACATTACAAAATTTAAGGTAAAATGATGCTGAAATTATTAGGAAAATTAATCATTTCCCATCATTTTGTAAAAAGATTTTTTTGATTAATTAATGATTAAATTCGAAACAATGATTAACTGATTAACTGATTAATCATAACCATGCCCTAGGTGTGACCTAAACCCCATTGAAAATGTATGGGCAAATGTGGTTAACGCTTTGGAGCGTAGGCAGGAGCGGACATCTCGGCACCTGCTGGAACACACCATGGCAGAGTGGAAACTTTACCGCAGGAACCCACAAGTCATCTACAATCATTAATAATAATAATAATAATAATAATAATAATAATAATAATAATAATAATAACAATAATAATAATAATAATAATAATAATAATAATAATAATATAATAACAATAATAATAATAATTAATAATAATGATGGAGGATGGACCAAGTATTCAGTAATTGTGTATAATAGATATATATTTATTTGCTTAAACAATTGTCAGTTCCTTATAATTTGAACATTATGTTTTGTATGTTCTTAAGAAAATCCCTAAACTTGATTCATGTTTATTTTTGTAATGAAAACTTGAACTATGTTATCATTATCTCTCCATGGATAGACCTTTTTCTGGATATTCATTTGTTGATGATGCATGGACTTTAAACAAAAATGTTTTTGCCTGGAGAAAAAGTCGATACTACAACTTATCTTACACTTTAACTATAACATGGCCACATCAAAATCCTATGATTGAAAGTTTTTAAAGGTATTCCACGTTTGTGAAATAATCTAACTAATCTATTCCCTAAATTTAGGAATAATGCATGAATAAAATATATAGTCGTCCTAGCATTACCACCAAAACTACAGTGAACAATATATTTATTCTGTCATTGGTTTTCAAAAAATAAAAGTATTACTATGACAACACCTGAGAGGGGGAGAAGGAGAGGGAGGGAGTGAGGGTGGGGGACTGGGATTTAAGAGGGAAAACTGACTGTTTTCTTTTTTCTATTTTTTTTTTGGTTTCTGTAACTCTTAAACTACTTTTAGTGAATTTATTTGCTTTAAAAAGGCACTTTTATGCTTAAATTCAAACACTTATTCGTTACTTATTATTTTTTACAAGTTTCATTACCAAAATATATTACTCTTTTATCGTAATTCAATTTTTATAGATTCTATAATATTTGAATAATATACACACACCGGTGCTCAAAATTGTGGAATAACTTTTTTTTTATTTCAGAGCTTGAATTTGATTAATTCTGTAAAAATCTGCGTAAAATATAGTTTCTAAACATTACCCATTAATCATTTCCGGAAAAGGGGCTGTTAGACGCTATCATTAAAAGGTTAACTGCATCAGTTTTTTTGAGCAACTTCTCACCCCTGGATGTGTTCCTGGTATGCGAGTACATTAGATAAATTATAATTATATTATACTCGTTTAGTATCTCATAACAGAGGATAAACGCTATTGGTAATGCTGTTGGTAACGCTGTTTTAGTGATCAATTGATTGCGTTTAGGAGGGGTTACAGTTGGGAATTTTACGTTATGGCACCTGGGAAAGAGATAACCCATATGAAAAACAATTAAAACTCGTCCATCTGCATGAGGAAGGCCAATCACAGCATGAAACTGCAAACAAACTTGCCGTTTCTCACTCAAGTGTCAACAAGACTGTTGCTTGTCATGCTGTCATACACGAGCTCTTTTGAAAACGTTGAAGAGCGAAGTCGAAAGAGGAAAATATCGAAAACTGAAGATCGATACGTCATCTTGAAGAGCAAACGTAATAGAATGATGACAAGCACTCAGATATCCCATGAAATGAATGCCACAAGAAATATCAGCCTTTCTTCATCGTCTGTGAAACAACGACTGAGGGAGAAAGTTTGATGGGTCGGGTTGCTGTCAGAAAACCCTTATTGAGAAGAGAAAACAAGACAGAAAGGTTGGAATTGGCCAAACATCAAAAGAATTGGATGCCAGAAGAATGAGAGTTTTGTGGAAAGATGCATAAGACAATATCCGAATTGTTTGGTTCAAAGTGAAGACAGAACGTTAAAAAAAGACATGAAGAAAAGATAGATTCTTATTTTTTATTTAACCCTCGATTACAAAAAATATTTATATGAAATGTAGTAATTAATCTACTGGGGACGAGGGGTCGATATGTGCCATCGACACTAAGAGCCGGGATACACTCAGTCGTAAAGTATAGGCTGTGTGTGTCTAGTTGTATATTAGAATCCTAGTTTATCGTTTTACCATGTATTTCTAAATGTATTAATATAGTTAGTAGCTTTGCTCCTGCGCTACAATTACGCTTACTGAGAAAATAGTTTTTGAAAATATAATAATTATATGAGGCCCTCCTACGAAGGAATGGCTAAGCGACAAAAGTAAAAAACGCCAGAAAACGCAGTTAAAGTTGTATCAAATTTGAAAGTGACATAACTTTTGAACTTTTGAAGCTATTTCGTCGAAATATCCTTAAAAGTTAAAATTTCAAATTGTTCAAAATTTCAAATCTTTCAAAAGTTCACTTTTAAATTTGGTACCACTTTTAACTGCGTTTTCTGGCGTTTTTTACTTTTGTCGCTTAGCCACTTCTTCGCAGAGGACCTCATAAGTAATCAAGGATTAGAAAATAATAGTAAGGGTTGGTCAATAAACAGCGTAAACCAAAGGATAAAAAGTAAAGTGGTTCGACTTTGCTTCCTTTGTTTAAAACTAAAAAGCTACTGAGGCTACAGGATTTCTTTTCCAATGAATTGGTATCACATTTACAGGATATGTGTGAAGCGCAGGTAAAACGTTCTCGCTACATGATCTCCCGATAGGACTCCTAACTTAGGGATAACAATAGGAACTTTGATATTATTACGCCAATCTTCACCTAATTTACATGATAAGTAAGATAAATATTTAAGTAAAACATTTAAATCGCTTCTTTTCAATGTCATGGTGACAAAAGTTTAGGGTCCCCATAAAGGTTCTCTCTGAATAAATGAGCACCAAATTTTGAAGGACAAAAAAATTTAGGAGTATGCGTCTGGATTTACAAATAAGATCAAGGGTATTTTCCGGAAGTACGGGTAACGTTAGGAGTCTGTGCACTATCATGCTAGTTCACACCAAACTTATAGGATATTAGATCTGAGCTGGGTCAACACTCAACACATTTTATGATACCAGCCTTTTTCTGATGGAAGGGTAACAGTTTAAAGCTTTATAATTAGTTGAGAGAAATCTGGTTCCCTTATTAACCAAATATAAATTTTTTTGGACAGTCTGTGTTATGTACCACAGGCTAGATTGTTTGTGCAAAAAAAAAAAAAAAACATATAGCAAGGAGGAATTCAGTGGGGCGTTTGGGAGCAATATCATTTTGGGTATGCTAAAATCGATAAAAAAAATATATATAAAGCAGAGTTTTCTTAGACCCTTCGAGATGAATGTAAATTTTTGCATGCAAAAATAAAATTTTAGAGAAAAGTGGAAAAACTAACTTAACCTACTTTGATGTAACCTAATATAATCTCTTCAAAACTAATCTAAATTAACTTAATCAACAGACTGAAATTAGTGTAAACTGTAAACCAACCTAATTTGACCTAGAACTAGTTTAACCTCACCTAAACCTCTCTAACTCCTAAAATAACAAATAAAGAAACTTAAATTAACTTGATTAACTAAATTAACCCGATTGATATCATTTAATCTAAACGCTTCTTCAGATCCTAAAATGACCAACTAGCTACAATTTGCTTAACCTAGCCTAAGCAAACCTAACCTAACCTTAATGACTTTTCAATTCTAAAATAACTTCAATTAAATTCCCCTAACCTAGCCTAAAGCCTAAAGTAAACTAACTTCACCTGATAGAACCTAGATATAACTTAGATATAACGTAGTCTATTTTGACTTACAGTACTTATGTCCCATCCGGCTGGATCAGCCAGGTCGGGTCCCTCAGATGACGTCTATACTCGCTCCGGTTCTTCTCGTTTGTCACCTCCCTCCTGTGAGCCAGAAGGGAAGGTGAGTCGGTTCTCCCGTACGCGGTATGTGCCATCATCATAGGGTTTCTTGGCAAATAAAGCAGCCAGTCTGCCATCCCTCTGCTGCTTGTTTGGTCCGTGGCTCATTATTCTGTGTATTCGGAGCAGCCCTAGAACGAAGGCTCCAGGGTTCCTTCATCCACCATCCGAGGGACGCGCCTGGTAGGAGTTCTCTCTCCCCCAGGTTTTATAAGTAATTTATGGGTAAACTTATTCAGTAGCTATAAATATAACACTCTAAATCGTGAAGTGTTGCAAAAATAAGAGGCTTTTCTTTTGACATCAGACCTTATCAAAAACAAATGATATTAGATCTCTCGCTACATCTTTACCCTGCTTCTTAAATGTAACTAATTGTCTTCTCTCATATCGTCATGAATTGAAAGAATTGGGGAAATGCAGTGACAGTTAGGTGTAGGATTAAATAGTTTACATAAATCTCATATACAAAGAGAACATTTTAGATTTATAGGATTTAAAACGGAAGCTGGTGTTCAGATCGATCACCAAACTTTTGGAGGAGTGAGCGTGGCGAGCGCGTCTAGTTTTTTATTTTTTCCAATGAAATTTTCATACTGTGGCATTCTCTGAACTCTGAAGCTGACATTATTACTTTCTACATCTCTGACTTGATTGGTGTCTTGATGTAATTTTGTGTGTTAATTATTTAACAGTTCCTTTGTTGTAATTTTGTGTTGGTACCAAATCTATTGTTGGAAATTTTTATTACTAATTTATTCCAACTGAATATACGTATAAATAGTTTAGTATATATAAATAAGTTTTAATAATCCTAACCTAATTTATGTGATTATAAAATTTTGTAATGTTTTTATTTATTAGCGACTTCTCAAACTTCTCTGCAGATCTTTGTCCTATGTAAAATGAAGACATAATATTTTATTTAAATCCTCGCCTATATTTGTTATGAATATTAAAGACCCTAATGCTGTTCCTTGTAGCATAGAGCTAATGACTACTGAAACTGGACTGAATTTAATTTACTTCTGCTTTTGACGATCTTTGACGATTTCTCTTCTCTTATATAATAAATAAACTGAATCCCATTGAGTTTGCCTAAAAAGCTTCCATGCTTTCAACGGCATATTCAGATTAGAATACTATGACTATATTAATGTCATATTAGATATCTAAATTGGACAGAATAATATTTAAAAATATTGTAAAACGTTACGTAAATTATACTCTTTTTTCTGAATAAAGTTTTTTGAAATATGAATTTTGAATTTTGAATCTTTAACTTGAGAACTGAAGTTCAGGATTTTCGATATTTTCAAGCTCTGATTTAAATTTTTATTTAAAATGGTTATGAAGTGGTTTACTAATTTCTTTCGTGTCATTTGTACAATCGTTTGGTCAGGATCCTAAATTTTAACTGCTCTTGTACAGTCGCCTGCAATAATTCCGCTCCACCCTCTCAGAGATGTGAAAACAACGCAGTCCCTCTTAAACTCCAGTCCCCCACCCTCACTCTCCTCCTCCCCCTCTCAGGTGTTGTCATAGTAATACTTTTATTTTTTGAAAACCAATGACAGAATAAATATATTGTTCATTGTAGTTTTGGTGGTAATGCTAGGACGACTATGTATTTTATTCATACATTATTCCTAAATTTAGGGAATAGATTAGTTAGGTTATTTCACAAACGTAGGATACTTTACCCTCCCTCTTGCTATCCCTCCTCGTGTCCTTCCCCACTCCTTTCGCTACACCAAAAACGACGATATCACGAGATCAAACCGTCTATATGGAATCGCACAATAGCTGAAATTAGTCATCACAATGTAGAGAAATACAACACTTATTTTTAAGTGTAATATCGAATCACGATATGACAAAAAGTATTGCATCACGAATGACCCCAAAATTCGAAGGACACTCTAATTCGGCGTGTCAGATTACGATTCGAATAGCATCTAATTTAAAATGTGAATTGAATCCAGCGACGAAATGTATTAAATAATATATATTAATATATATTAAATCGATAATATATTAACATAATATATATTAAATATATATTAAATATATAATATATTAATATAATATAATATATTAATATATATTAATATAATTAATATATTAAATATATATTAAATTATAATAATATAATATAATATAATATATTAAATATATATTAAATAATATATATTAATTATCATATGACAAAAAATATTGTATCACGAATGATCCCAAATTCGAAGGACACTGTAATTCGGCGTGTCAGATTACGATTCGAATGGCATCTAATTTTAAAATGTGATTTCGAATCCAGCGACGAAATATTTAAATAATAATATATAGAAGTATATGTAAAAATTAATAATTCTAATATTCATTTTTGCATATAAAGTCCAAACTCGCGCGACACTCTAACTGTATCTAAATGCAAGTTTGGAAAAATTTTAATTTTTCTTTTTATTCTATTTATATTTTTGCCAAGTAATTGATGACTTATTTCTTTTTTAAATTACCTAATAAATTTTTAGATAAGCTTAATCATGTAATCGTAACTTGCCAAAACTCTAAAATTAACAACTTAATTTAATTAATTTTAAGCATTTAATTTTTAACTTATATGCGTGTTTAAATTTAATCCATAATAAAATGCATATTTCAGTTTCCATTTTTAGTTAACTCAGCAAATCATGATAACATCAGATCTGTCAATATGCTGTTTAAAACAAAAATATGACTTCATCTTCAAATATCTTGCTTATCTGCCAGTATGGTATTACAGCCAAAATTTACCTTCATCTTCAAATATTTTGCAAAAAAAACCTCAGCGTATTGAGAATAAAAACGAAACAGTCAACATTAAATAATAATGATGTCACCAAATTATTAGTATATAAACTCTGGTAATTTTTCAAATTAGCATTCTGATTACTTGTAATATTTTAGAAGCAGTAAAATTCAGTAAGAGGATCTCTTTGTCTTCTCCTTTGAGGCCTGCTTTCTCCAGAGAACTTAGTTTTAAAATAGAATAAATAATTTCCCGATACGCTACAAGAAGAATCGGGGAACCGTCAGATAATTTGGTAAGTTTTCACAGAATCCTCCGATCCACTACAAGAAGTAATCGGAGTGTAGTATAAAAGAAACTACTGCGATTCCCTACACGGTACCAGCTACCCAAGAGTGAGAAAATCCATTGCTGCCACCTAACCAGCCGTCAACCTCGAAACACCCAAGGCCACAAACGGACGGTTAACATATATTTCAGGATAACTGCCCTGTTCCTACTGCCAGGATCATCAGACGGTGGTTTCAGGAACAACGAGATGTCGAGCTGCTGAACTGGCCCACCAAGAGGTGTGACTAGGGTATGGTTAATTAATCATTTTTAGGAAAAAGTGATGAATGATGACATTTTCTAATTAATCAATGATTAACTGATTAAAATGATTAAAAATTAAATACTTATGAAAAGAGTAAGAAAGAGCTTTATTGTTCCTGTTGCGTGAGATAAGACCGAAGAAAACATTTTGCTCAAACATTTAGTTTGCTTTAGTTCAAGAAATCAGGCATGTGCGGATTAGACAGTTTATACATGCTAAAAGGTGCCAAATTCAAATGATACATTACAAAATTTAAGGTAAAATGATGCTGAAATTATTAGGAAAATTAATCATTTCCCATCATTTTCTAAAAAGATTTTTGATTAATTAATGATTAAATTCGAAACAATGATTAACTGATTAACTGATTAATCAGAGCCATGCCCTAGGTGTGACCTAAACCCCATTGAAAATGTATGGGCAAATGTGGTTAACGCTTGGGAGAGTAGGCAGGTGCGGACATCTCGGCACCTGCTGGAACGGGTTGGGTACGATTGGTCTAATGGCGATTGGTCCAATACTAATTAGTCCAATACAGATTAGTCCATTTGTATAATTGGTCTAAAGGACGATTGGTCTAATGAAGATTGGTCCAATACCAATTAGTATAATTGGTCTAAAGGACGATTCGTCGAAGGACGTTTGGTCTAAATACTATAATTAGTCTAATAATTAATTATATACTGTATGTATTTATTATATTATGTATAATATATATGTATATATTATGCATCTATAAATGTATGTATAGTATCTAAAAATATATGAAAAAAATGACAAAATATTTCTGTTTATATATTGTTTGGAAAATGACATTCACATACAGCTCCCACTTGAAAGCCAACTGACTCATTAACATCCAAACAACCAACCATCTATGTGACGTCATGTGGTATTCATGTAGGCTATGCATCGGCTGTGCTATAGCTGACTCGTTAGTAGTCGCAACTTTTGGTTCACCTAACCTAACCTAACCTAACCTAACAATGGTGTCATACGTTCTCGTTTATATATATTACCAAGTTATATTTTATATACGTTAACGGGTGTATTAGACGAATCGTTTTTAGACCAATTATACCAAATTATACCAATCGGTATTGGACCAATCGTCCTTTAGACCAATTATACCAAATGGACCAATCGGTATTAGACCAATCGTCATTAGACCAATCGTCATTAGACCAATCGTCAGGTACCGGCTGGAACACACCATGGCAGAGTGGAAACTTTACCGCAGGAACCCACACGTCATCTACAATCATTAATAATAATAATAATAATAATAATAATAGCAATAATAATAATAATAATTAATAATAATGATGGAGGATGGACCAAGTATTCAGTAATTGTGTATAATAGATATATATTTATTTGCTTAAACAATTGTCAGTTCCTTATAATTTGAACATTATGTTTTGTATGTTCTTAAGAAAATCCCTAAACTTGATTCATGTTTATTTTTGTAATGAAAACTTGAACTATGTTATCATTATCTCTCCATGGACAGACCTTTTTCTGGATATTCATTTGTTGATGATACATGGACTTTAAACAAAAATGTTTTTGCCTGGAGAAAAAGTCGATACTACAACTTATCTTACACTTTAACTATAACATGGCCACATCAAAATCCTATGATTGAAAGTTTTTAAAGGTATTCCACGTTTGTGAAATAATCTAACTAATCTATTCCCTAAATTTAGGAATAATGCATGAATAAAATATATAGTCGTCCTAGCATTACCACCAAAACTACAGTGAACAATATATTTATTCTGTCATTGGTTTTCAAAAAATAAAAGTATTACTATGACAACACCTGAGAGGGGGAGAAGGAGAGTGAGGGAGTGAGTGAGGGTGGGGGACTGGGATTTAAGAGGGAAAACTGACTGTTTTCTTTTTTCTATTTTTTTTTTGGTTTCTGTAACTCTTAAACTACTTTTAGTGAATTTATTTGCTTTAAAAAGGCACTTTTATGCTTAAATTCAAACACTTTATTCGTTACTTATTATTTTTTACAAGTGTCATTACCAAAATATATTACTCTTTTATCGTAATTCAATTTTTATAGATTCTATAATATTTGAATAATATATACACACCGGTGCTCAAAATTGTGGAATAACTTTTTTTTATTTCAGAGCTTGAATTTGATTAATTCTGTAAAAATCTGCGTAAAATATAGTTTCTAAACATTACCCATTAATCATTTCCGGAAAAGGGGCTGTTAGACGCTATCATTAAAAGGTTAACTGCATCAGTTTTTTTGAGCAACTTCTCACCCCTGGATGTGTTCCTGGTATGTGAGTACATTAGATAAATTATAATTATATTATAGCCGTTTCGTATCTCATAACAGGATAAACGCTATTGGTAATGCTGTTGGTAACGCTATTTAGCGATCAATTGATTGCGTTTAGGAGGGGTTACAGTTGGGAATTTTACGTTATGGCACCTGGGAAAGAGATAACCCATATGAAAAACAATTAAAACTCGTCCATCTGCATGAGGAAGGCCAATCACAGCATGAAATTGCAAACAAACTTGCCGTTTCTCACTCAAGTGTCAACAAGACTGTTGCTTGTCATGCTGTCATACACGAGCTCTTTTGAAAACGTTGAAGAGCGAAGTCGAAAGAGGAAAATATCGAAAACTGAAGATCGATACGTCATCTTGAAGAGCAAACGTAATAGAATGATGACAAGCACTCAGATATCCCATGAAATGAATGCCACAAGAAATATCAGCATTTCTTCATCGTCTGTGAAACAACGACTGAGGGAGAAAGGTTTGATGGGTCGGGTTGCTGTCAGAAAACCCTTATTGAGAAGAGAAAACAAGACAGAAAGGTTGGAATTGGCCAAACATCAAAAGAATTGGATGCCAGAAGAATGAGAGTTTTGTGGAAGATGCATAAGACAATATCCGAATTGTTTGGTTCAAAGTGAAGACAGAACGTTAAAAAAAGACATGAAGAAAAGATAGATTCTTATTTTTTTATTTAACCCTCGATTACAAAAAATATTTATATGAAATGTAGTAATTAATCTACTGGGGACGAGGGGTCGATATGTGCCATCGACACTAAGAGCCGGGATACACTCAGTCGTAAAGTATAGGCTGTGTGTGTCTAGTTGTATATTAGAATCCAGTTTATCGTTTTACCATGTATTTCTAAATGTATTAATATAGTTAGTAGCTTTGCTCCTGCGCTACAATTACGCTTACTGAGAAATATAGTTTTTGAAAATATAATAATTATATGAGGCCCTCCTACGAAGGAATGGCTAAGCGACAAAAGTAAAAAACGCCAGAAAACGCAGTTAAAGTTGTATCAAATTTGAAAGTGACATAACTTTTGAACTTTTGAAGCTATTTCGTCGAAATATCCTTAAAAGTTAAAATTTCAAATTGTTCAAAATTTCAAATCTTTCAAAAGTTCACTTTTAAATTTGGTACCACTTTTAACTGCGTTTTCTGGCGTTTTTTACTTTTGTCGCTTAGCCACTTCTTCGCAGGAGGACCTCATAAGTAATCAAGGATTAGAAAATAATAGTAAGGGTTGGTCAATAAACAGCGTAAACCAAAGGATAAAAAGTAAAGTGGTTCGACTTTGCTTCCTTTGTTTAAAACTAAAAAGCTACTGAGGCTACAGGATTTCTTTTCCATTGAATTGGTATCACATTTACAGGATATGTGTGAAGCGCAGGTAAAACGTTCTCGCTACATGATCTCCCGATAGGACTCCTAACTTAGGGATAACAATAGGAACTTTGATATTATTACGCCAATCTTCACCTAATTTACATGATGAGTAAGATAAATATTTAAGTAAAACATTTAAATCGCTTCTTTTCAATGTCATGGTGACAAAAGTTTAGGGTCCCCATAAAGGTTTCTCTGAATAAATGAGCACCAAATTTTGAAGGACAAAAAAATTTAGGAGTATGCGTCTGGATTTACAAATAAGATCAAGGGTATTTTCCGGAAGTACGGGTAACGTTAGGAGTCTCTGCACTATCATGCTAGTTCACACCAAACTTATAGGATATTAGATCTGAGCTGGGTCAACACTCAACACATTTTATGATACCAGCCTTTTTCTGATGGAAGGATAACAGTTTAAAGCTTTATAATTAGTTGAGAGAAATCTGGTTCCCTTATTAACCAAATATTCTAAAATTTTTTGGACAGTCTGTGTTATGTACCACAGGCTAGATTGTTTGTGCAAAAAAAAAAAAAAAAACATATAGCAAGGAGGAATTCAGTGGGGCGTTTGGGAGCAATATCATTTTGGGTATGCTAAAATCGATAAAAAAAATATATATATAAAGCAGAGTTTTCTTAGACCCTTCGAGATGAATGTAAATTTTTGCATGCAAAAATAAAATTTTAGAGAAAAGTGGAAAAACTAACTTAACCTACTTTGATGTAACCTAATATAATCTCTTCAAAACTAATCTAAATTAACTTAATCAACAGACTGAAATTAGTGTAAACTGTAAACCAACCTAATTTGACCTAGAACTAGTTTAACCTCACCTAAATACCTCTCTAACTCCTAAAATAACAAATAAAGAAACTTAAATTAACTTGATTAACTAAATTAACCCGATTGATATCATTTAATCTAAACGCTTCTTCAGATCCTAAAATGACCAACTAGCTGTAATTTGCTTAACCTAGCCTAAGCAAACCTAACCTAACCTTAATGACTTTTCAATTCTAAAATAACTTCAATTAAATTCCCCTAACCTAGCCTAAAGCCTAAAGTAAACTAACTTCACCTGATGGAACCTAGATATAACTTAGATATAACGTAGTCTATTTTGACTTACAGTACTTATGTCCCATCCGGCTGGATCAGCCAGGTCTGGTCCCTCAGATGGCGTCTATACTCGCTCCGGTTCTTCTCGTTTGTAACCTCCCTCCGTGAGCCAGAAGGGAAGGTACGTCGGTTCTCCCGTACACGGTATGTGCCATCATCATAGGGTTTCTTTGCAAATAAAGCAGCCAGTCTGCCATCCCATCCCTCTGCTGCTTGTTTGGTCCGTGGCTCCTTATTCTGTGTATTCGGAGCAGCCCTAGAACGAAGGCTCCAGAGTTCCTTCATCCACCACCCGAGGGACGCGCCTGGTAGGCGTTCTCTCTCCCCAAGGTTTTATAAGTAATTTATGGGTAAACTTATTCAGTAGCTATAAATATAACTTACTCTAAATCGTGAAGTGTTGCAAAAATAAGAGGCTTTTCTTTTGACATCAGACCTTATCAAAAACAAATGATATTAGATCTCTCGCTACATCTTTACCCTGCTTCTCAAATGTAATTAATTGTCTTCTCTCATATCGTCATGAATTGAAAGAATTGGGGAAATGCAGTGACAGTTAGGTGTAGGATTAAATAGTTTACATAAATCTCATATACAAAGAGAACATTTTAGATTTATAGGATTTAAAACGGAAGCTGGTGTTCAGATCGATCACCAAACTTTTGGAGGAGTGAGCGTGGCGAGCGCGTCTAGTTTTTATTTTTTCCAATGAAATTTTCATACTGTGGCATTCTCTGAACTCTGAAGCTGACATTATTACTTTCTACATCTCTGACTTGATTGGTGTCTTGATGTAATTTTGTGTGTTAATTATTTAACAGTTCCTTTGTTGTAATTTTGTGTTGGTACAAATCTATTGTTGGAAATTTTTATTACTAATTTATTCCAACTGAATATACGTATAAATAGTTTAGTATATATAAATAAGTTTTAATAATCCTAACCTAATTTATGTGATTATAAAATTTTGTAATGTTTTTATTTATTAGCGACTTCTCAAACTTCTCTGCAGATCTTTGTCCTATGTAAAATGAAGACATAATATTTTATTTAAATCCTCGCCTATATTTGTTATGAATATTAAAGACCCTAATGCTGTTCCTTGTAGCATAGAGCTAATGACTACTGAAACTGGACTGAATTTAATTTACTTCTGCTTTTGACGATCTTTGACGATTTCTTCTTCTCTTATATAATAAATAAACTGAATCCCATTGAGTTTGCCTAAAAAGCTTCCATGCTTTCAACGGCATATTCAGATTAGAATACTATGACTATATTAATGTCATATTAGATATCTAATTGGACAGAATAATATTTAAAAATATTGTAAAACGTTACGTAAATTATACTCTTTTTTCTGAATAAAGTTTTTTGAAATATGAATTTTGAATTTTGAATCTTTAACTTGAGAACTGAAGTTCAGGATTTTCGATATTTTCAAGCTCTGATTTAAATTTTTATTTAAAATGGTTATGAAGTGGTTTACTAATTTCTTTCGTGTCATTTGTACAATCGTTTGGTCAGGATCCTAAATTTTAACTGCTCTTGTACAGTCGCCTGCAATAATTCCGCTCCACCCTCTCAGAGATGTGAAAACAACGCAGTCCCTCTTAAACTCCAGTCCCCACCCTCACTCTCCTCCTCCCCCTCTCAGGTGTTGTCATAGTAATACTTTTATTTTTTGAAAACCAATGACAGAATAAATATATTGTTCATTGTAGTTTTGGTGGTAATGCTAGGAAGACTATATATTTTAGTCATACATTATTCCTAAATTTAGGGAATAGATTAGTTAGGTTCAGGGCCGTAAGCAGGATTTCTGCATGGGGGGGGGGGTTATAAATCGAAAATTTCTTTATGATCGGGTTTCATTCGCTTAAGATAACAATGTAATTGTTTAATACTTGTGATCATATGGTGACACATATTTTAGTGAGTTAACGTTATTCTAATCATTATTGCAAAATAAAACGCAAATCTGGGAAATTTCAGGAAGTCTTAAAAAATAGATTTTATAAAAAGGTATTTTATTTTTCATTTTACAACTATTGCAAACATCGAGTAGATTTCATGAAATCATCTAGGATGGTTAGGTTATTTCACAAACGTAGGATACTTTACCCTCCCTCTCGCTATCCCTCCTCGTGTCCTTCCCCACTCCTTTCGCTACACCAAAAACGACGATATCACGAGATCAAACCGTCTATATGGAATCGCACAATAGCTGAAATTAGTCATCATAATGTAGAGAAATACAACACTTATTTTAAGTGTTAATATCGAATCACGATATGACAAAAAGTATTGCATCACGAATGACCCCAAAATTCGAAGGACACTAATTCGGCGTGTCAGATTACGATTCGAATAGCATCTAATTTTAAAATGTGATTTGAATCCAGCGACGAAATGTATTAAATAATATATATTAATATATATATAAATAATATATTATTAATAATATATAAATATATTATTAAATATAATAATATATTAATATATTAAATTATTTAAATATATAATATATATATTAATATAATATAATATATTAAATATATATTAAATATATATATTAATTATCATATGACAAAAAATATTGTATCACGAATGATCCCAAAATTCGAAGGACACTGTAATTCGGCGTGTCAGATTACGATTCGAATGGCATCTAATTTTAAAATGTGATTCGAATCCAGCGACGAAATATATTAAATAATATATAGTAATGTATATAAAAATTAATAATTCTAATATTCATTTTTGCATATAAAGTCCAAACTCGCGTGACACTCTAACTGTATCTAAAATGCAAGTTTGGAAAAAATTTTAATTTTCTTTCTATTTTATTTTTGCCATGTAATTGATGACTTATTTCTTTTTAAATTACCTAATAAATTTTAGATTAAGCTTAATCATGTAATCGTAACTTGCCAAAACTCTAAATTAACACTTAATTTTAAATTTTAAGCATTTAATTTGACTTATATGCATTTAATTTTAATCCATAATAAAATGCATATTTCAGTTTCCATTTTTAGTTAACTCAGCAAATCATGATAACATCAGATCTGTCAATATGCTGTTTAAAAAAAAATATGACTTTATCTTCAAATATCTTGCTTATCTGCCAGTATGGTATTACAGCCAAAATTTACCTTCATCTTCAAATATTTTGCAAAAAAAACCTCAGCGTATTGAGAATAAAAACGAAACAGGTCAACATTAAATAATAATGATGTCACCAAATTATTAGTATATAAACTCTTGTAATTTTTCAAATTAGCATTCTGATTATTCTGATCTGACCTAGAGGCTGAAGTATTACTTGTAATATTTTAGAAGCAGTAAAATTCAGTAAGAGGATCTCTTTGTCTTCTCCTTTGAGGCCTGCTTTCTGCAGAGAACTTAGTTTTAAAATAGAATAAATAATTTCCCGATACGCTACAAGAAGAATCGGGGAACCGTCAGATAATTTGGTAAGTTTTCACAGAATCCTCCGATCCACTACAAGAAGTAATCGGAGTGTAGTATAAAAGAAACTACTGCGATTCCCTACACGGTACCAGCTACCCAAGAGTGAGAAAATCCATTGCTGCCACCTAACCAGCCGTCAACCTCGAAACGCCCAAGGCCACAAACGGAGGGTTAACATATATATTACAGGATAACTGCCCTGTTCCTACTGCCAGAATCATCAGACGGTGGTTTCAGGAACAACGAGATGTCGAGCTGCTGAACTGGCCCACCAAGGGGTGTGACTAGGGTATGGTTAATTAATCATTTTTAGGAAAAAGTGATGAATGATGACATTTTCTAATTAATCAATGATTAACTGATTAAAATGATTAAAAATTAAATACTTATGAAAAGAGTAAGAAAGAGCTTTATTGTTCCTGTTGCGTGAGATAAGACCGAAGAAAACATTTTGCTCAAACATTTAGTTTGCTTTAGTTCAAGAAATCAGGCATGTGCGGATTAGACAGTTTATACATGCAAAACGGTGCAAAATTCAAATGATTCATTACAAAATTTAAGGTAAAATGATGCTGAAATTATTAGGGAAATTAATCATTTCCCATCATTTTCTAAAAAGATTTTTTGATTAATTAATTATTAAATTCGAAACAATGATTAACTGATTAACTGATTAATCGGAACCGTGCCCTAGGTGTGACCTAAACCCCATTGAAAATGTATGGGCAAATGTGGTTAACGCTTGGGAGAGTAGCAGGTGCGGACATCTCGGCACCTGCTGGAACGGGTTGGGTACGATTGGTCTAATGACGATTGGTCCAATGATTAACTGATTAAAATGATTAAAAATTAAATACTTATGAAAAGAGTAAGAAAGAGCTTTATTGTTCCTGTTGCGTGAGATAAGACCGAAGAAAACATTTTGCTCAAACATTTAGTTTGCTTTAGTTCAAGAAATCAGGCATGTGCGGATTAGACAGTTTATACATGCAAAACGGTGCAAAATTCAAATGATTCATTACAAAATTTAAGGTAAAATGATGCTGAAATTATTAGGGAAATTAATCATTTCCCATCATTTTCTAAAAAGATTTTTTGATTAATTAATATTAAATTCGAAACAATGATTAACTGATTAACTGATTAATCGGAACCGTGCCCTAGGTGTGACCTAAACCCCACTGAAAATGTATGGGCAAATGTGGTTAACGCTTGGGAGAGTAGGCAGGTGCGGACATCTCGGCACCTGCTGGAACGGGTTGGGTACGATTGGTCTAATGACGATTGGTCCAATACCAATTAGTCCAATACCGATTAGTCCATTTGGTGTAATTGGTCTAAAGGACGATTGGTCTAATGACGATTAGTCCAATACCAATTAGTATAATTGGTCTAAAGGACGATTCGTCGAAGGACGTTTGGTCTAAATACTATAATTAGTCTAATAATTAATTATATACTATGTATTTATTATATTATGTATAATATATATGTATATATTATGCATCTATAAATGTATGTATAGTATCTAAAAATATATGAAAAAAATGACAAAATATTTCTGTTTATATATTGTTTGGAAAATGTCATTCACATACAGCTCCCACTTGAAAGCCAACTGACTCATTAACATCCAAACAACCAACCATCTATGTGACGTCATGTGGTATTCATGTAGGCTATGCATCGGCTGTGCTTTGGCTGACTCGTTAGTAGTCGCAACTTTTGGTTCACCTAACCTAACCTAACCTAACCTAACAATGGTGTCATACGTTCTCGTTTATATATATTACCAAGTTATATTTTATATACGTTAACGGGTGTATTAGACGAATCGTTTTTAGACCAATTATACCAAATTATACCAATCGGTATTGGACCAATCGTCCTTTAGACCAATTATACCAAATGGACCAATCGGTATTAGACCAATCGTCATTAGACCAATCGTCATTAGACCAATCGTCAGGTACCGCTGGAACACACCATGGCAGAGTGGAAACTTTACCGCAGGAACCCACAAGTCATCTACAATCATTAATAATAATAATAATAATAATAATAATAATAATAATAATTAATAATTAATAATAATAATAATAATTAATAATAATAATAATAATAATAATAATAGCAATAATAATAATAATAATAATTAATAATAATGATGGAGGATGGACCAAGTATTCAGTAATTGTGTATAATAATATATATTTATTTGCTTAAACAATTGTCAGTTCCTTATAATTTGAACATTATGTTTTGTATGTTCTTAAGAAAATCCCTAAACTTGATTCATGTTTATTTTTGTAATGAAAACTTGAACTATGTTATCATTATCTCTCCATGGATAGACCTTTTTCTGGATATTCATTTGTTGATGATACATGGACTTTAAACAAAAATGTTTTTGCCTGGAGAAAAAGTCGATACTACAACTTATCTTACACTTTAACTATAACATGGCCACATCAAAATCCTATGATTGAAAGTTTTTAAAGTATTCCACGTTTGTGAAATAATCTAACTAATCTATTCCCTAAATTTAGGAATAATGCATGAATAAAATATATAGTCGTCCTAGCATTACCACCAAAACTACAGTGAACAATATATTTATTCTGTCATTGGTTTTCAAAAAATAAAAGTATTACTATGACAACACCTGAGAGGGGGAGAAGGAGAGGGAGGGAGTGAGGGTGGGGGACTGGGATTTAAGAGGGAAAACTGACTGTTTTCTTTTTTCTATTTTTTTTTTGGTTTCTGTAACTCTTAAACTACTTTTAGTGAATTTATTTGCTTTAAAAAGGCACTTTTATGCTTAAATTCAAACACTTTATTCGTTACTTATTATTTTTTACAAGTTTCATTACCAAAATATATTACTCTTTTATCGTAATTCAATTTTTATAGATTCTATAATATTTGAATAATATATACACACCGGTGCTCAAATTGTGGAATAATTTTTTTTATTTCAGAGCTTGAATTTGATTAATTCTGTAAAAATCTGCGTAAAATATAGTTTCTAAACATTACCCATTAATCATTTCCGGAAAAGGGGCTGTTAGACGCTATCATTAAAAGGTTAACTGCATCAGTTTTTTTGAGCAACTTCTCACCCCTGGATGTGTTCCTGGTATGCGAGTACATTAGATAAATTATAATTATATTATACTCGTTTAGTATCTCATAACAGAGGATAAACGCTATTGGTAATGCTGTTGGTAACGCTGTTTTAGTGATCAATTGATTGCGTTTAGGAGGGGTTACAGTTGGGAATTTTACGTTATGGCACCTGGGAAAGAGATAACCCATATGAAAAACAATTAAAACTCGTCCATCTGCATGAGGAAGGCCAATCACAGCATGAAACTGCAAACAAACTTGCCGTTTCTCACTCAAGTGTCAACAAGACTGTTGCTTGTCATGCTGTCATACACGAGCTCTTTTGAAAACGTTGAAGAGCGAAGTCGAAAGAGGAAAATATCGAAAACTGAAGATCGATACGTCATCTTGAAGAGCAAACGTAATAGAATGATGACAAGCACTCAGATATCCCATGAAATGAATGCCACAAGAAATATCAGCCTTTCTTCATCGTCTGTGAAACAACGACTGAGGGAGAAAGGTTTGATGGGTCGGGTTGCTGTCAGAAAACCCTTATTGAGAAGAGAAAACAAGACAGAAAGGTTGGAATTGGCCAAACATCAAAAGAATTGGATGCCAGAAGAATGAGAGTTTTGTGGAAAGATGCATAAGACAATATCCGAATTGTTTGGTTCAAAGTGAAGACAGAACGTTAAAAAAAGACATGAAGAAAAGATAGATTCTTATTTTTTTATTTAACCCTCGATTACAAAAAATATTTATATGAAATGTAGTAATTAATCTACTGGGGACGAGGGGTCGATATGTGCCATCGACACTAAGAGCCGGGATACACTCAGTCGTAAAGTATAGGCTGTGTGTGTCTAGTTGTATATTAGAATCCTAGTTTATCGTTTTACCATGTATTTCTAAATGTATTAATATAGTTAGTAGCTTTGCTCCTGCGCTACAATTACGCTTACTGAGAAATATAGTTTTTGAAAATATAATAATTATATGAGGCCCTCCTACGAAGGAATGGCTAAGCGACAAAAGTAAAAAACGCCAGAAAACGCAGTTAAAGTTGTATCAAATTTGAAAGTGACATAACTTTTGAACTTTTGAAGCTATTTCGTCGAAATATCCTTAAAAGTTAAAATTTCAAATTGTTCAAAATTTCAAATCTTTCAAAAGTTCACTTTTAAATTTGGTACCACTTTTAACTGCGTTTTCTGGCGTTTTTTACTTTTGTCGCTTAGCCACTTCTTCGCAGAGGACCTCATAAGTAATCAAGGATTAGAAAATAATAGTAAGGGTTGGTCAATAAACAGCGTAAACCAAAGGATAAAAAGTAAAGTGGTTCGACTTTGCTTCCTTTGTTTAAAACTAAAAAGCTACTGAGGCTACAGGATTTCTTTTCCATGAATTGGTATCACATTTACAGGATATGTGTGAAGCGCAGGTAAAACGTTCTCGCTACATGATCTCCCGATAGGACTCCTAACTTAGGGATAACAATAGGAACTTTGATATTATTACGCCAATCTTCACCTAATTTACATGAAAGTAAGATAAATATTTAAGTAAAACATTTAAATCGCTTCTTTTCAATGTCATGGTGACAAAAGTTTAGGGTCCCATAAAGGTTCCTCTGAATAAATGAGCACCAAATTTTGAAGGACAAAAAAATTTAGGAGTATGCGTCTGGATTTACAAATAAGATCAAGGGTATTTTCCGGAAGTACGGGTAACGTTAGGAGTCTGTGCACTATCAGGCTAGTTCACACCAAACTTATAGGATATTAGATCTGAGCTGGGTCAACACTCAACACATTTTATGATACCAACGTTTTTCTGATGGAAGGGTAACAGTTTAAAGTTTTATAATTAGTTGAGAGAAATCTGGTTCCCTTATTAAACAAATATTATCAAATTTTCTGGACAGACTGTGTTATGTACCACAGGCTAGATTGTGTGTGCAAAAAAAAAAAAAAAAAAAACATATAGCAAGGAGGAATTTAGTGGGGCGTTTGGGAGCAATATCATTTTTGGTATGCTAAAATCGATAAAAAAATATATATATAAAGCAGAGTTTTCGTAGACCCTTCCAAATGAATGTAAATTTTTGCATGCAAAAATAAAATTTTAGAGAAAAGTGGAAAAACTAACTTAACCTACTTTGATGTAACCTAATATAATCTCTTCAAAACTAATCTAAATTAACTTAATCAACAGACTGAAATTAGTGTAAACCAACCTAATTTGACCTAGAACTAGTCTAACCTCACCTATATACCTCTCTAACTCCTAAAATAACAAATAAAGAAACTTAAATTAACTTGATTAACTAAATTAACCTGATTGATATCATTTAATCTAAACGCTTCTTCAGATCCTAAAATGACCAACTAGCTACAATTTGCTTAACCTAGCCTAAGCAAACCTAACCTAACCTTAATGACTTTTCAATTCTAAAATAACTTCAATTAAATTCCCCTAACCTAGCCTAAAGCCTAAAGTAAACTAACTTCACCTGATAGAACCTAGATATAACTTAGATATAACGTAGTCTATTTTGACTTACAGTACTTATGTCCCATCCGGCTGGATCAGCCAGGTCGGGTCCCTCAGATGGCGTCTATACTGCTCCGGTTCTTCTCGTTTGTAACCTCCCCCTGTGAGCCAGAAGGGAAGGTACGTCGGTTCTCCCGTACACGGTATGTGCCATCATCATAGGGTTTCTTGGCAAATAAAGCAGCCGGTCTGCCATCCCTCTGCTGCTTGTTTAGTCCGTGGCTCCTTATTCTGTGTATTCGGAGCAGCCCTAGAACGAAGGCTCCAGGGTTCCTTCATCCACCACCCGAGGGACGCGCCTGGTAGGAGTTCTCTCTCCCCAAGGTTTTATAAGTAATTTATGGGTAAACTTATTCAGTAGCTATAAATATAACTTACTCTAAATCGTGAAGTGTTGCAAAAATAAGAGGCTTTTCTTTTGACATCAGACCTTATCAAAAACAAATGATATTAGATCTCTCGCTACATCTTTACCCTGCTTCTTAAATGTAACTAATTGTCTTCTCTCATATCGTCATGAATTGAAAGAATTGGGGAAATGCAGTGACAGTTAGGTGTAGGATTAAATAGTTTACATAAATCTCATATACAAAGAGAACATTTTAGATTTATAGGATTTAAAACGGAAGCTGGTGTTCAGATCGATCACCAAACTTTTGGAGGAGTGAGCGTGGCGAGCGCGTCTAGTTTTTTATTTTTTCCAATGAAATTTTCATACTGTGGCATTCTCTGAACTCTGAAGCTGACATTATTACTTCTACATCTCTGACTTGATTGGTGTCTTGATGTAATTTTGTGTGTTAATTATTTAACAGTTCCTTTGTTGTAATTTTGTGTTGGTACCAAATCTATTGTTGGAAATTTTTATTACTAATTTATTCCAACTGAATATACGTATAAATAGTTTAGTATATATAAATAAGTTTTAATAACCCTAACCTAATTATTTATGTGATTATAAAATTTTGTAATGTTTTTATTTACAGTATTAGCGACTTCTCAAACTTCTCTGCAGATCTTTGTCCTATGTAAAATGAAGACATAATATTTTATTTAAATCCTCGCCTACATTTGCTATGAATATTAAAGACCCTAATGCTGTTCCTTGTAGCATAGAGCTAATGACTATTGAAACTGGACTGAATTTAATTTACTTCTGCTTTTGACGATCTTTGACGATTTCTCTTCTCTTATATAATAAATAAGCTGAATCCCATTGAGTTTGCCTAAAAAGCTTCCATGCTTTCAACGGCATATTCAGATTAGAATACTATGACTATATTAATGTCATATTAGATATCTAAATTGGACAGAATAATATTTAAAAATATTGTAAAACGTTACGTAAATTATACTCTTTTTTCTGAATAAAGTTTTTTGAAATATGAATTTTGAATTTTGAATGTTTAACTTGAGAACTGAAGTTCAGGATTTTCGATATTTTCAAGCTCTGATTTAAATTTTTATTTAAAATGGTTATGAAGTGGTTTACTAATTTCTTTCGTGTCATTTGTACAATCGTTTGGTCAGGATCCTAAATTTTAACTGCTGTTGTACAGTCGCCTGCAATAATTCCGCTCCACCCTCTCAGAGATGTGAAAACAACGCAGTCCCTCTTAAACTCCAGTCCCCCACCCTCACTCTCCTCCTCCCCCTCTCAGGTGTTGTCATAGTAATACTTTTATTTTTTGAAAACCAATGACAGAATAAATATATTGTTCATTGTAGTTTTGGTGGTAATGCTAGGAAGACTATATATTTTAGTCATACATTATTCCTAAATTTAGGGAATAGATTAGTTAGGTTCAGGGCCGTACGCAGGATTTCTGCATGGGGGGGGTTCATAAATCGAAAATTTCTTTATGATCGGGTTTCATTCGCTTAAGATAACAATGTAATTGTTTAATACTTGTGATCATATGGTGACACATATTTTAGTGAGTTAACGTTATTCTAATCATTATTGCAAAATAAAACGCAAATCTGGGAAATTTCAGGAAGTCTTAAAAAATAGATTTTATAAAAAGGAATTTTATTTTTCATTTTACAACTTTTGCAAACATCGAGTAGATTTCATGAAATCATCTAGGATGGTTAGGTTATTTCACAAACGTAGGATACTTTACCCTCCCTCTCGCTATCCCTCCTCGTGTACTTCCCCACTCCTTTCGCTACACCAAAAACGACGATATCACGAGATCAAACCGTCTATATGGAATCGCACAATAGCTGAAATTAGTCATCACAATGTAGAGAAATACAACACTTATTTTTAAGTGTTAATATCGAATCACGATATGACAAAAAGTATTGCATCACGAATGACCCCAAAATTCGAAGGACACTCTAATTCGGCGTGTCAGATTACGATTCGAATAGCATCTAATTTTAAAATGTGATTTGAATCCAGCGACGAAATGTATTAAATAATATATATTAATATATATTAAATAATATATTATTAATAATATATTAAATATATATTAAATATAAAATATATTAATATAATATAATATATTAAATATATATTAATATATAACATATTAATATAATATAATTTATTAAATATATATTAAATAATATATATTAATTATCATATGACAAAAAATATTGTATCACGAATGATCCCAAAATTCGAAGGACACTGTAATTCGGCGTGTCAGATTACGATTCGAATGGCATCTAATTTTAAAATGTGATTCGAATCCAGCGACGAAATATATTAAATAATAATATATAGTAATGTATATGTAAAAAAATAATTCTAATATTCATTTTTGCATATAAAGTCCAAACTCGCGTGACACTCTAACTGTATCTAAAATGCAAGTTTGGAAAAAATTTTAATTTTCTTTCTATTTTATTTTTGCCATGTAATTGATGACTTATTTCTTTTTTAAATTACCTAATAAATTTTTAGATTAAGCTTAATCATGTAATCGTAACTTGCCAAAACTCTAAATTAACACTTAATTTTAAATTTTAAGCATTTAATTTTGACTTATATGCATGTTTAATTTTAATCCATAATAAAATGCATATTTCAGTTTCCATTTTTAGTTAACTCAGCAAATCATGATAACATCAGATCTGTCAATATGCTGTTTAAAACAAAAATATGACTTTATCTTCAAATATCTTGCTTATCTGCCAGTATGGTATTACAGCCAAAATTTACCTTCATCTTCAAATATTTTGCAAAAAAAACCTCAGCGTATTGAGAATAAAAACGAAACAGGTCAACATTAAATAATAATGATGTCACCAAATTATTAGATATAAACTCTTGTAATTTTTCAAATTAGCATTCTGATTATTCTGATCTGACCTAGAGGCTGAAGTATTACTTGTAATATTTTAGAAGCAGTAAAATTCAGTAAGAGGATCTCTTTGTCTTCTCCTTTGAGGCCTGCTTTCTGCAGAGAACTTAGTTTTAAAATAGAATAAATAATTTCCCGATACGCTACAAGAAGAATCGGGGAACCGTCAGATAATTTGGTAAGTTTTCACAGAATCCTCCGATCCACTACAAGAAGTAATCGGAGTGTAGTATAAAAGAAAACTACTGCGATTCCCTACACGGTACCAGCTACCCAAGAGTGAGAAAAATCCATTGCTGCCACCTAACCAGCCGTCAACCTCGAAACGCCCAAGGCCACAAACGGAGGGTTAACATATATATTACAGGATAACTGCCCTGTTCCTACTGCCAGAATCATCAGACGGTGGTTTCAGGAACAACGAGATGTCGAGCTGCTGAACTGGCCCACCAAGGGGTGTGACTAGGGTATGGTTAATTAATCATTTTTAGGAAAAAGTGATGAATGATGACATTTTCTAATTAATCAATGATTAACTGATTAAAATGATTAAAAATTAAATACTTATGAAAAGAGTAAGAAAGAGCTTTATTGTTCCTGTTGCGTGAGATAAGACCGAAGAAAACATTTTGCTCAAACATTTAGTTTGCTTTAGTTCAAGAAATCAGGCATGTGCGGATTAGACAGTTTATACATGCAAAACGGTGCAAAATTCAAATGATTCATTACAAAATTTAAGGTAAAATGATGCTGAAATTATTAGGGAAATTAATCATTTCCCATCATTTTCTAAAAAGATTTTTTGATTAATTAATTATTAAATTCGAAACAATGATTAACTGATTAACTGATTAATCGGAACCGTGCCCTAGGTGTGACCTAAACCCCATTGAAAATGTATGGGCAAATGTGGTTAACGCTTGGGAGAGTAGGCAGGTGCGGACATCTCGGCACCTGCTGGAACGGGTTGGGTACGATTGGTCTAATGACGATTGGTCCAATGATTAACTGATTAAAATGATTAAAAATTAAATACTTATGAAAAGAGTAAGAAAGAGCTTTATTGTTCCTGTTGCGTGAGATAAGACCGAAGAAAACATTTTGCTCAAACATTTAGTTTGCTTTAGTTCAAGAAATCAGGCATGTGCGGATTAGACAGTTTATACATGCAAAACGGTGCAAAATTCAAATGATTCATTACAAAATTTAAGGTAAAATGATGCTGAAATTATTAGGGAAATTAATCATTTCCCATCATTTTCTAAAAAGATTTTTTGATTAATTAATTATTAAATTCGAAACAATGATTAACTGATTAACTGATTAATCGGAACCGTGCCCTAGGTGTGACCTAAACCCCATTGAAAATGTATGGGCAAATGTGGTTAACGCTTGGGAGAGTAGGCAGGTGCGGACATCTCGGCACCTGCTGGAACGGGTTGGGTACGATTGGTCTAATGACGATTGGTCCAATACCAATTAGTCCAATACCGATTAGTCCATTTGGTGTAATTGGTCTAAAGGACGATTGGTCTAATGACGATTAGTCCAATACCAATTAGTATAATTGGTCTAAAGGACGATTCGTCGAAGGACGTTTGGTCTAAATACTATAATTAGTCTAATAATTAATTATATACTGTATGTATTTATTATATTATGTATAATATATATGTATATATTATGCATCTATAAATGTATGTATAGTATCTAAAAATATATGAAAAAAATGACAAAATATTTCTGTTTATATATTGTTTGGAAAATGTCATTCACATACAGCTCCCACTTGAAAGCCAACTGACTCATTAACATCCAAACAACCAACCATCTATGTGACGTCATGTGGTATTCATGTAGGCTATGCATCGGCTGTGCTTTGGCTGACTCGTTAGTAGTCGCAACTTTTGGTTCAACCTAACCTAACCTACCTAACCTAACAATGGTGTCATACGTTCTCGTTTATATATATTACCAAGTTATATTTTATATACGTTAACGGGTGTATTAGACGAATCGTTTTTAGACCAATTATACCAAATTATACCAATCGGTATTGGACCAATCGTCCTTTAGACCAATTATACCAAATGGACCAATCGGTATTAGACCAATCGTCATTAGACCAATCGTCATTAGACCAATCGTCAGGTACCGACTGGAACACACCATGGCAGAGTGGAAACTTTACCGCAGGAACCCACAAGTCATCTACAATCATTAATAATAATAATAATAATAATAATAATATAATAATAATTAATAATTAATAATAATAATAATAATAATTAATAATAATAATAATAATAATAATAATAGCAATAATAATAATAATAATAATTAATAATAATGATGGAGGATGGACCAAGTATTCAGTAATTGTGTATAATAAATATATATTTATTTGCTTAAACAATTGTCAGTTCCTTATAATTTGAACATTATGTTTTGTATGTTCTTAAGAAAATCCCTAAACTTGATTCATGTTTATTTTTGTAATGAAAACTTGAACTATGTTATCATTATCTCTCCATGGATAGACCTTTTTCTGGATATTCATTTGTTGATGATACATGGACTTTAAACAAAAATGTTTTTGCCTGGAGAAAAAGTCGATACTACAACTTATCTTACACTTTAACTATAACATGGCCACATCAAAATCCTATGATTGAAAGTTTTTAAAGTATTCCACGTTTGTGAAATAATCTAACTAATCTATTCCTTAAATTTAGGAATAATGCATGAATAAAATATATGGTCGTCCTAGCATTACCACCAAAACTACAGTGAACAATATATTTATTCTGTCATTGGTTTTCAAAAAATAAAAGTATTACTATGACAACACCTGAGAGGGGGAGAAGGAGAGGGAGGGAGTGAGGGTGGGGGACTGTGATTTAAGAGGGAAAACTGACTGTTTTCTTTTTTCTATTTTTTTTTTGGTTTCTGTAACTCTTAAACTACTTTTAGTGAATTTATTTGCTTTAAAAAGGCACTTTTATGCTTAAATTCAAACACTTTATTCGTTACTTATTATTTTTTACAAGTTTCATTACCAAAATATATTACTCTTTTATCGTAATTCAATTTTTATAGATTCTATAATATTTCAATAATATATACACACCGGTGCTCAAATTGTGGAATAACTTTTTTATTATTTCAGAGCTTGAATTTGATTAATTCTGTAAAAATCTGCGTAAAATATAGTTTCTAAACATTACCCATTAATCATTTCCGGAAAAGGGGCTGTTAGACGCTATCATTAAAAGGTTAACTGCATCAGTTTTTTTGAGCAACTTCTCACCCCTGGATGTGTTCCTGGTATGCGAGCACATTAGAGAAATTATAATTATATTATACTCGTTTAGTATCTCATAACAGAGGATAAACGCTATTGGTAATGCTGTTGGTAACGCTGTTTTAGTGATCAATTGATTGCGTTCAGGAGGGGTTACAGTTGGGAATTTTACGTTATGGCACCTGGGAAAGAGATAACCCATATGAAAAACAATTAAAACTCGTCCATCTGCATGAGGAAGGCCAATCACAGCATGAAACTGCAAACAAACTTGCCGTTTCTCACTCAAGTGTCAACAAGACTGTTGCTTGTCATGCTGTCATACACGAGCTCTTTTGAAAACGTTGAAGAGCGAAGTCGAAAGAGGAAAATATCAAAAACTGAAGATCGATACGTCATCTTGAAGAGCAAACGTAATAGAATGATGACAAGCACTCAGATATCCCATGAAATGAATGCCACAAGAAATATCAGCCTTTCTTCATCGTCTGTGAAACAACGACTGAGGGAGAAAGGTTTGATGGGTCGGGTTGCTGTCAGAAAACCCTTATTGAGAAGAGAAAACAAGACAGAAAGGTTGGAATTGGCCAAACATCAAAAGAATTGGATGCCAGAAGAATGAGAGTTTTGTGGAAAGATGCATAAGACAATATCCGAATTGTTTGGTTCAAAGTGAAGACAGAACATTAAAAAAAGACATGAAGAAAAGATAGTTTCTTAGGTTTTTATTTAACCCTCGATTACAAAAAATATTTATATGAAATGTAGTAATTAATCTATTGGGGACGAGGGGTCGATATGTGCCATCGACACTAAGAGCCGGGATACACTCAGTCGTAAAGTATAGGCTGTGTGTGTCTAGTTGTATATTAGAATCCTAGTTTATCGTTTTACCATGTATTTCTAAATATATTAATATAGTTAGTAGCTTTGCTCCTGCGCTACAATTACGCTTACTGAGAAATATAGTTTTTGAAAATATAATAATTATATGAGGCCCTCCTACGAAGGAATGGCTAAGCGACAAAAGTAAAAAACGCCAGAAAACGCAGTTAAAGTTGTATCAAATTTGAAAGTGACATAACTTTTGAACTTTTGAAGCTATTTCGTCGAAATATCCTTAAAAGTTAAAATTCAAATTGTTCAAAATTTCAAATCTTTCAAAAGTTCACTTTTAAATTTGGTACCACTTTTAACTGCGTTTTCTGGCGTTTTTTACTTTTGTCGCTTAGCCATTTCTTCGCAGAAGGACCTCATAAGTAATCAAGGATTAGAAAATAATAGTAAGGGTTGGTCAATAAACAGCGTAAACCAAAGGATAAAAAGTAAAGTGGTTCGACTTTGCTTCCTTTGTTTAAAACTAAAAAGCTACTGAGGCTACAGGATTTCTTTTCCAATGAATTGGTATCACATTTACAGGATATGTGTGAAGCGCAGGTAAAACGTTCTCGCTACATGATCTCCCGATAGGACTCCTAACTTAGGGATAACAATAGGAACTTTCATAATATTACGCCAATCTTCACCTAATTTACATGGTAGGTAAGATTTTGTGGAGTAGCATGAGTACGATTAAAATATAAGTCCTACGGAGGGGTAACCAGTTTTAATTGCATTAAAAAAATTGCTAATTAATATTTCCTAGATATTTGATTTTCACAAAATCTGACGGAGGAGCAACCAGTTAATCGTACTAAAAAAATCGTGAATTAATTTTCACTTCGTATTCGATTTTCTAAATTTTCAGAACAGATAAATATTTAAGTAAAACATTTAAATCGCTTCTTTTCAATGTCATGGTGACAAAAGTTTAGGGTCCCTAAAAGGTTCTCTCTGAATAAATGAGCACCAAATTTTGAAGGACAAAAAAAATTTAGGAGTATGCATCTGGATTTACAAATAAGATCAAGGGTATTTTCCGGAAGTACGGGTAACATTAGGAGTCTGTGCACTATCATGCTAGTTCACACCAAATTTATAGGATATTAGATCTGAGCTGGGTCAACACTCAACACATTTTATGATACCAGCCTTTTTCTGATGGAAGGGTAACAGTTTAAAGATTTATAATTAGTTGAGAGAAATCTGGTTCCCTTATTAACCAAATATTATCAAATTTTTTGGACAGACTGTGTTATGTACCACAGACTAGATTGTGTGTGCAAAAATTAAAAAAAAAAACATAGCAAGGAGGAATTCATTGGGGCGTTTGAGGGCGATATCATTTTGGGTATGCTAAACTCGATAAAAAAAAATATATAAAGCAGAGTTTACGTAGACCCTTCGAGATGAATGTAAATTTTTGCATGCAAAGATAAAATTTTAGAGAAAAGTGGAAAAACTAACTTAACCTACTTTGATGTAACCTAATATAATCTCTTCAAAACTAATCTAAATTAACTTAATGAACAGACTGAAATTAGTGGAAACCAACCTAATTTGACCTACAACTAGTCTAACCTCACCTAAATACCCCTCTAACTCCTAAAATAACAAAGAAACCTAAATTAACTTGATTAACTAAATTAACCTGATTGATATCATTCAATTTAAACGCTTCTTCAGATCCTAAAATGACCAACTAGCTATAATTTGCTTAACCTAGCCTAAGCAAACCTAACCTAACCTTAATGACTTTTCAATTCTAAAATAACTTCAATTAAATTCCCCTAACCTAGCCTAAAGCCTAAAGTAAACTAACTTCACCTGATGGAACCTAGATATAACTTAGATATAACGTAGTCTATTTTGACTTACAGTACTTATGTCCCATCCGGCTGCATCAGCCAGGTCTGGTCCCTTCGGCGTCTATACTCTCTCCGGTTCTTCTCGTTTGTCACCTCTCTCCTGTGAGCCAGAAGGGAAGGTGAGTCGGTTCTCCGGTACGCAGTATGTGCCATCATCATAGGGTTTCTTTGCAAATAAAGCAACCAGTCTGCCATCCCTCTGCTGCTTGTTTCGTCCGTGGCTTCTTATTCTGTGTATTCGGAGCAGCCCTAGAACAAAGGCTCCAGAGTTCCTTCATCCACCACCCGAGGTACGCGCCTGGTAGGAGTTCTCTCTCCCCAAGGTTTCATAAGTAATTTATGGGTAAACTTATTCAGTAGCTATAAATATAACTTACTCTAAATCGTGAAGTGTTGCAAAAATAAGAGGCTTTTCTTTTGACATCAGACCTTATCAAAAACAAATTATATTAGATCTCTCGCTACATCTTTACCCTGCTTCTCAAATGTAATTAATTGTCTTCTCTCATATCGTCATGAATTGAAAGAATTGGGGAAATGCAGTGACAGTTAGGTGTAGGTTTAAATAGTTTACATAAATCTCATATACAAAGAGAACATTTTAGATTTGTAGGATTTGAAACGGAAGCTGGTGTTCAGATTGATCACCAAACTTTTGGAGGAGTGAGCGTGGCGAGCGTCTAGTTTTTTATTTTTTCCAATGAAATTTTCATACTGTGGCATTCTCTGAACTCTGAAGCTGACATTATTACTTCTACATCTCTGACTTGATTGGTGTCTTGATGTAATTTTGTGTTAATTTTTTAACAGTTCCTTTGTTGTAATTTTGTGTTGGTACCAAATCTATTGTTGGAAATTTTTATTACTAATTTATTCCAACTGAATATACGTATAAATATTTTAGTATATATATAAATAAGTTTTAATAATCCTAACCTAATTTATGTGATTATAAAATTTTGTAATGTTTTTATTTATTAGCGACTTCTCAAACTTCTCTGCAGATCTTTGTCCTATGTAAAATGAAGACATAATATTTTATTTAAATCCTCGCCTATATTTGTTATGAATATTAAAGACCCTAATGCTGTTCCTTGTAGCATAGAGCTAATGACTACTGAAACTGGACTGAATTTAATTTACTTCTGCTTTTGACGATCTTTGACGATTTCTCTTTTCTTATATAATAAATAAGCTGAATCCCATTGAGTTTGCCTAAAAAGCTTCCATGCTTTCAACGGCATATTCAGATTAGAATACTATGACTATATTAATGTCTTATTAGATATCTAAATTGTACAGAATAATATTTAAAAATATTGTAAAACGTTACGTAAATTATATTCTTTTTCCTGAATAAAGTTTTTTGAAATATGAATTTTGAATTTTGAATCTTTAACTTAGAACTGAAGTTCAGGATTTTCGATATTTTCAAGCTCTGATTTAAATTTTTATTTAAAATGGTTATGAAGTGGTTTACTAATTTCTTTCATGTCATTTGTACAATCGTTTGGTCAGGATCCTAAATCTTAACTGCTCTTGTACAGTCGCCTGCAATAATTCCGCTCCACCCTCTCAGAGATGTGAAAACAACGCAGTCCCTCTTAAACTCCAGTCCCCCACCCTCACTCTCCTCCTCCCCCTCTCAGGTGTTGTCATAGTAATACTTTTATTTTTTGAAAACCAATGACAGAATAATATATTGTTCATTGTAGTTTTGGTGGTAATGCTAGGAAGACTGTATATTTTAGTCATACATTATTCCTAAATTTAGGGAATAGATCTACAGATCTACAGAAGCTAAGGCTAACAAAGACCCTAAGATCCACTCTAAGGTTAGCCCGAGAGAAAGGAAAGAGTAGCGGGTTAAGAGAAGAGAAGAGAATAAGGGGTTAAGTAAGAGCAAGACCTATCACTCATGGGTTAACATTCATTCAGAAAAAGAGGAAAAGTGTCTCACCATCATCATCCGCCGGCCACTGCCGACAAGTCAGAAAGATAGTCGGAGAGAATAGGAGAGGGGTGAAAGATGAAAAGAAGTAAAATAAGAACGCTTACAAACCATGCAAACACAGTCTTAACTCACTGTCATACCATGCAAACTACAAACATGCAAAGTGAGAGGAGGAAAAAAAAAAAAAAAAAAAAAAAAAGTAGGTAAAGTTAAACAAAAAGTGGGTTAGTTTACGCTATGAGCTACATCTACATTCGTGTTAGTCTAATTTATTTTTTTTTTTTAATAATTTTATTGCTGGCATCACACGCTGGCATGTCACAAGCTGGCATCCATCGTCAACAGACTCATCCTCGAGCACCACCACCAGAGCTTCCGTTGCTAACTTTGTTTTTTAAATTAAACAACGTTAATACCTTTAAAATGTCTGTCAAGACGGTTCTTAAACATATTAACGCTGGTAGAATGAACGACTGACGCGGGAAGATTATTCCATTTATCAATTACTTTAAACGTAAAGAAGTTTTTAGCGATATTAGTAATAAAACGCCTGCCACGCAACTTAAATCCGTTATTGCGAGTATTACTATTATCAAAAGTGAACAATTTGTCAAAATTTACGTTATCGATGTTATTAACGATTTTGAAAACTTCAATAAGCTCCCCCCTTAATCTCCTAGTTTCGAGTGAATACAGGTCTAGCTCTTTAATCCTATCTTCATAAGGCTTATTGCGCAATGACGGAATAAGTCTCGTGGCACGACGCTGAACCCTTTCTAACCTATCAATATCCTCACGCAAGTACGGGCACCAAAACTGAACGGCATATTCTAAATGAGGCCTGACTAGGGACTTGTAAAGGGGCAATATAATATCCTTCGATTTAAATTCGAAATTACGCGCTATGAAGCCTAACATCCTATTAGCTTTTGCGCAAGACTCCAGGCACTGGTTCCTAACCTTTAAATCTTTAGTTACGCGTACGCCTAAATCTACTTCCTCGTCAACGCTCGCTAACTCCCTATCATCCATCGTGTACGCGTAATTATTGTTGCGAGAACCTATATGCAAAACTTTACATTTATCTACGTTAAATTGCATCTGCCACTTATCCGTCCACTCCATAATCCTATCTACATCGTCTTGGATCCTATTTCTATCGTCCTCGTTAACAACCTTACCGCCTATTTTAGTATCGTCCGCGAATTTTGACACGTTACTAGTCAATCCTACATCTATGTCGTTAATGTAAATTACGAATAACAATGGGCCTAACACTGAACCCTGTGGGACACCGCTACCTACATCTAACCACCCCGATTCACTACCATTAACTACGACCCTCTGCCTCCTAGCACGAAGCCATTCTTCTAACCAGTTAGCTACCTGACCGCGTATATTTAGTTAGGTTCAGGGCCGTATGCAGGATTTCTGCATTGGGGGGGACGTTCATAAATCGAAAATTTCTTTATGATCGGGTTTCATTCGCTTAAGATAACAATGTAATTGTTTAATACTTGTGATCATATGGTGACACATATTTTAGTGAGTTAACGTTATTCTAATCATTATTGCAAAATAAAATGCAAATCTGGGAAATTTCAGGAAGTCTTAAAAAATAGATTTTATAAAAAGGTATTTTATTTTTCATTTTACAACTATTGCAAACATCGAGTAGATTTCATGAAATCATCTAGGATGGTTAGGTTATTTCACAAACGTAGGATACTTTACCCTCCCTCTCGCTATCCCTCCTCGTGTCCTTCCCCACTCCTTTCGCTACACCAAAAACGACGATATCACGAGATCAAACCGTCTATATGGAATCGCACAATAGCTGAAATTAGTCATCATAATGTAGAGAAATACAACACTTATTTTTAAGTGTTAATATCGAATCACGATATGACAAAAAGTATTGCATCACGAATGACCCAAAATTCGAAGGACACTAATTCGGCGTGTCAGATTACGATTCGAATAGCATCTAATTTTAAAATTTGATTTGAATCCAGCGACGAAATGTATTAAATAATATATATTAATATAGTACATATATTAAATAATATATTATTAATAATATATTAAATATATAATATATTAATATAATATAATATATTAAATATATGTTAAATATATATATTAAATATATATTAAATAATATATATTAATTATCATATGACAAAAATTATATTATTGTATCACGAATGATCCCAAAATTCGAAGGACACTCTAATTCGGCGTGTCAGATTACGATTCGGATGGCATCTAATTTTAAAATATGATTCGAATCCAGCGACGAAATATATTAAATAATATATAGTAATGTATATATTATATATAAAAATTAATAATTCTAATATTCATTTTTGCATATAAAGTCCAAACTCGCGTGACACTCTAACTGTATCTAAAATGCAAGTTTGGAAAAAATTTTAATTTTCTTTCTATTTTATTTTTGCCAAGTAATTGATGACATTTCTTTTTTAAATTACCTAATAAACTTTTAGATTAAGCTTAATCATGTAATCGTAACTTGCCAAAACTCTAAATTAACACTAAATTTTAAATTTTAAGCATTTAATTTTGACTTATATGCATGTTTAATTTTAATCCATAAAAAATGCATATTTCAGTTTCCATTTTTAGTTAACTCAGCAAATCATGATAACATCAGATCTGTCAATATGCTGTTTAAAACAAAAATATGACTTCATCTTCAAATATCTTGCTTATCTGCCAGTATGGTATTACAGCCAAAATTTACCTTTATCTTCAAATATTTTGCAAAAAAAAAATTCAGCCTATTGAAAATAAAAACAAAGCAGTTCAACGTTAAATAATAATGATGTCACCAAATTATTAGTATATAAACTCTTGTAATTTTTCAAATTAGCATTCTGATTAATCTGATCTGACCTAAGGGGTTCCAAAAAACCTTAGCCCCCCCATTTGCAGCTTACATGTTTACTTATATCGAAATAGTTTTTAGTGATTATAAAAATATATAAAATTCTTTATTTATTGCAGGTATTAAAATTACTCTAGCTGATAAAGTGATAATATAATGGCTTCACAATTAATTGGTGATTCGGAGAGGCAACGTGTGATAGATCGCATACGAGCAATAACATTTCGGGAAGCTCGTGATGCTGGAGCCACCTTTATAACACGTTCATGGGTTGCCAAAAAGTTGTGAAGAAGTGAGGATTTCGTCAAAAGAAATTGGAATAAAACTTTGAATGAATGTGAAATGATACAACCAAATCTGGGCGCCCAAATTTGCCACTCTCTCAGGAAAGAAAGGACATCATTGAAAGCGGTACGCGTAAGCGGAAAAACAGCTGTGCTAAACTTCTAGAGAGATCGAAGTGTTGAGAGGAAAGATCGTTAGTGGTGAGATCATTCGACTGTACCGTCATAGGCAAGGTTTAAAGCCTTGGCATGAACTTCCAAAGCCAAGAAAAACTCAACTTAACATCGACGACAGAATGTGGTTTGCCCATTATCTTGAAGATTGGGATATGGATGATTTTATGCATTTAGCTGTCTCCGATGAATTTTTTGTTTACGTATCACGTCGGCCTAACTACCAAAATGATCGAGTGTGGGCCATAACACCAGATGAAATCGATGACAATGAACATTATCGCGAATTATTAAAAAGTCCAGACTGTGTTGGTGTGTTTGTTTTGTTCACTGCAAAGAAGCTCATGTGGGTGCTGAAGCCAAATGGTCAGAGTTGGGATGGACAGTATTTTCGTGATATTATTCTATCCCAGCATGTCATTCCTTTTCTAAGAAACCCAAACATTGTTATGGATGTCGATCAGGTCACACTTCTGCACGATAAGGCCTCCTGCTTTAAGGCACTAGCCACTCAACAGTTGTTGCGGAACCATGAGATCGATTTCTTTGGAAATGAAGAATGGCTAGGAAATTCTCCTGACCTGAACGTCTGTGAACACATTGGATCAGTTATAAAGGACAAGGTTGAATGTCTCTTGTTTCAAGAACCTGCAGCAAATCGATTTTCGAAGGATACAATGACGCAACACATTGAAACTGTTTTAGCAAATTTGCGTAACGATCAAAATCTATTCACGTCACTTTTGGCAAGCTACCCAAAGCGAATTCAGGCTGTCTTCCAAGCCAATAGCGGGAACACCAAGTTTTACTTGTTTCTCATTAAATGCAGGATTAAATTCTCTTTTGTAAGGTATGTTTAGTTTTACTGTACCTCTAATGGGCGGGGGGGGGGGGCTAAGGTTTATTGGAGCCCCGTAGAGGCTGAAGTATTACCTGTAATATTTTAGAAGCAGTAAAATTCAGTAAGAGGATCTCTTTGTCTTCTCCTTTGAGGTCTGCTTTCTCCAGAGAACTTAGTTTTAAAATAGAATAAATAATTTCCCGATACGCTACAAGAAGAATCGGGGAACCGTCAGATAATTTGGTAAGTTTTCACAGAATCCTCCGATCCACTACAAGAAGTAATCGGAGTGTAGTATAAAAGAAACTACTGCTACACGGTACCAGCTACCCAAGAGTGAGAAAATCCATTGCTGCCACCTAACCAGCCGTCAACCTCGAAACACCCAAGGCCATAAACAGAGAGTTAACATATGTATTACGGGATAACTGCCCTGTTCCTACTGCCAGGATCATCAGACGGTGGTTTCAGGAACAACGAGATGTCGAGCTGCTGAACTGGCGTACCAAGGGGTGTGACTAGGGTATGGTTAATTAATCATTTTTAAGAAAAAGTGATGAATGACGACATTTTCTAATTAATCAATGATTAACTGATTAAAATGATTAAAAATTAAGTACTTATGAAAAGAGTAAGAAAGAGCTTTATCGTTCCTGTTGCGTGAGATAAGACCGAAGAAAACATTTTGCTCAAACATTTAGTTTGCTTTAGTTCAAGAAATCAGGCATGGGCGGATTAGACAGTTTATACATGCAAAAAGGTGCCAAATTCAAATGATACATTACAAAATTTAAGGTAAAATGATGCTGAAATTATTAGGAAAATTAATCATTTCCCATCATTTTCTAAAAAGATTTTTTTTATTAATTAATGATTAAATTCGAAACAATGATTAACTGATTAACTGATTAATCAGAACAATGCCCTAGGTGTGACCTGAACCCCATTGAAAATGTATGGGCAAATGTGGCTAACGCTTGGGAGCGTAGGCAGGAGCGGACATCTCGGCACCTGCTGGAACACACCATGGCAGAGTGGGAACTTTACCACAGGAACCCATAAGTCATCTACAATCATTAATAATAATAATAAAATAATAATAATAATAATAACAATAATACTAATAATAATAATAACTAATAATAATAATGGAGGATGGACCACGTATTCAGTAATTGTGTATAATAAATATATATTTATTTGCTTGAACAATTGTCAGTTCCTTATAATTTGAACATTATATTTTGTGTGTTCTTAAGAAAATCCCTAAATTTACTTGATTCATGTTTATTTTTGTAATAAAAAATTGAACTATGTTATCATTATCTCTCCATGGATTGACCTTTTTCTGGATAATCATTTGCTGATGATGCATGGACTTTAAACAAAAATGTTTTTTCCTGGAGGAAAAGTTAATACTACAACTTATCTTACACTTTAACTATAACATGGCCACATCAAAATCCTATGATTGAAAGTTTTTAAAGTATTCCACGTTTGTGAAATAATCTAACTAATCTATTCCCTAAATTTAGGAATAATGCATGAAATAAAATATATAGTCGTCCTAGCATTACCACCAAAACTACAGTGAACAATATATTTATTCTGTCATTGGTTTTCAAAAAATAAAAGTATTACTATGACAACACCTGAGAGGGGGAGAAGGAGAGGGAGGGAGTGAGGGTGGGGGACTGGGATTTAAGAGGGATTGCACTGGGCCACATCTCTGAGAGGGTGGAGCGGAATTATTGCAGGAGACTGTACATAATAAATAAATAAATAAATAAACAAAAGTCCTTTAAAAAATGGTTGGTATAGTTAGATTAAGTAGTTTAGTGTTTCATGCTATGCGTTATTTTCCACTGTCCTCTTATGCCTAATTACGTACAAGAAATAAGTGTATGTATGGTGTGAATTAAATCTGAAACTATTCTTTTCATTATACTTTTTCCTACTTTCCTATAAATCTTCTTTCACAACAATTTTCTGTCTGCAGTTGCTGGCGTAGGGGGCGCCACCTTCTCCTTTCTATACTTTTTTACTACTGTGCGAAAACTTTATGCATTTATGAGTGTAAGCATGGTATGAGATTTTTCAGCACTATTGCTAACTGACTGTTTTCTTTCTTCTATTTTTTTCTTGGTTTCTGTAACTCTTAACTACTTTTAGTGAATTTAATTGCTTTAAAAAGGCACTTTTATGCTTAAATTCAAACTCTTTATTCGTTACTTATTATTTTTACAAGTTTCATTACCAAAATATATTACTCTTTTATCGTAATTCAATTTTTATAGATTCTATAACATCTGTATAATATATACACACCGGTGCTCAAAATTGTGGAATAACTTTTTTTTTATTTCAGAGCTTGAATTTGATTAATTCTGTAAAAATCTGCGTAAAATATAGTTTCTAAACATTACCCATTAATCATTTTCGGAAAAGGGGCTGTTAGACGCTATCATTAAAAGGTTAACTGCATCAGTTTTTTTGAGCAACTTCTCACCCCTGGATGTGTTCCTGGTATGCGAGTACATTAGATAAATTATAATTATATTATACCCGTTTCGTATCTCATAACAGAGGATAAACGCTATTGGTAATGCTGTTGGTAACGCTATTTTAGTAATCAATTGATTGCGTTTAGGAGGGGTTACAGTTGGGAATTTTACTTTATGGCACCTGGGAAAGAGATAACCCATATGAAAAACAATTAAAACTCGTCCATCTGCATGAGGAGGGCCAATCACAGCATGAAACTGCAAACAAACTTGCCGTTTCTCACTCAAGTGTCAACAAGACTGTTGCTTGTCATGCTGTCATACACGAGCTCTTTTGAAAACGTTGAAGAGCGAAGTCGAAAGAGGAAAATATCGAAAACTGAAGATCGATACGTCATCTTGAAGAGCAAACATAATAGAATGATGACAAGCACTCAGATATTCCATGAAATGAATGCCACAAGAAATATCAGCCTTTCTTCATTGTCTGTGAAACAACGACTGAGGGAGAAAGGTTTGATGGGTCGGGTTGCTGTCAGAAAACCCTTATTGAGAAGAGAAAACAAGACAGAAAGGTTGGAATTGGCCAAACATCAAAAGAATTGGATGCCAGAAGAATGAGAGTTTTGTGGAAAGATGCATAAAACAATATCCGAATTGTTTGGTCCAAAGTGAAGACAGAACGTTAAAAAAATACATGAAGAAAAGATAGATGGTTGTTACCAAAACTGTTAAGTATGGAGGTGGCAACATCAAAGTATGGGGCTGTTTTGATCATAACATTCCGGGAGACCTTATTTAAATTAATGAAACTCTCACTAAAGAAAAGTGCTACAATTTCTCCGGAAACATGTCATTCCTTCAAGTCGACGTTTGGTCGGTGAAAACTGTATTTCAAGAGGATAATGACCCAGAGCACTGCAAAAATGCAACAAACAATAGTATATTAGTCAAAACTCACGAGAAGGGATATTAACGGAAATAATGTGGCTTCCTCAATCACCAGATCTAAATCCCGCTGAATTAGTATGGGAAGAACTGTCCAGAGGTGTCAAGGCACATAATCCATCAGGGTTTAAACAATTTTGGAGGGTGCATGTACTAGAGTGAAATGTATTACCATCGTTATACTTTAACAAATTGCTGCAGAGAATGCCCAAAATCTGCCAAGCAGTGATTTCTTGCAAGAATTGCTTGTCGACGAGACATTATTCAAATGAGTTTTTCATTGAATTTGTAATTTTCCTTCAAATATAATGATACTTATATTACATATTATTTAACTGAATTGTTCTACAGCATCATTATGATATTATGTTTATTCTTTACATACATTTTGGCAAATTAAATAATTTTCAAGTGATTTCACAGTCTTGACTGCGTGTATATACGATATATACAGCCATTCACCGCTATGCGCTGTTTCTCTCAGCGCTATTTCGCTATAGCGCTCAGCGCTATTAGCTACAACGCTCTCGGCTGGTGCCCATGACCAAGCTGTTTTATGCACCTTATAAAAGAAAAAAAAAGCTCTCAGCGTCGTACGCTAGGCAGCGTTATCATATGCGATTGCCACAGCGCATCGGCGCCGCTCAGTCACGCTGTGCAATTTAGCCAGTACTTCAACTTTTAGGGTAATTATCCTATTTTAGGGTAATCTGTCTTGCGTTAGGGTAAAAGTTAGGGTAGGGTTTAAATACTCACTTTTTAGGGTAATTTATTATATTCTTGGTTTCAAATAAATGTATTGGATTCTGCAAAATGTTCACTTGTAATTTCTAGTTTTTACTTTTATCCACTGGCAGTATGCATATTAATAATATTTGCTATTCAAAGACAGTATAAGGAAAATTATTGCTTTCATATTTTTGCTAATTAGGTTTAGGGTAGTGATGTGCCGATTCCAAAATTTAGCCGATGCCGATGCCGATTCTTTGCCTATATTTAAAAAAATCAATTCCCTTCATATTTTACTTATTTAATGTGAAAACTTTCAATTTTCCTATTTTACATTTCAAATTTCGTTTAAATGTTTTTCCTTAGCTCACTCCACAATATTACAGCACCCGAATTTGTTACTCATATACTGTAGCTCAAATGATGTTGAAAAGTTTTATTACTCAATAAAATGATAAAATAATTTTATTTTAGTTTTTATAAATTGAATACCAATATTTAAAGTAATTCTTTTCCCTTATGTTGAAGGTATTTTCTTTCTTCAACAATGTAAACAACAAAATTTTTCATTAAAATTTCAAGTCCTTGGTAGCCAATTTGAATAAAAATAAAAATGGATATATATTTTGGGTTTACAAATTTATTAAAATACTTAAAATAAAGCCAACATGACAAGATGGTTTAATATATAAATTATAAAGTACAATTTAATATAGAATTATTATTAATATAGATCTCCTACCCATAGACAGATCCAGAGAGGGGGCCAGGGTGCTTAATTGAAACAACGGGGCTTAATTGAAGCAACGTGGAGATAGGCATTCAAATATTTTACCTAATTTCGTTTAACCGGGATGTATTGGGCTCCAAATTAAGCCCCCTGGCACCCCCCCTCTGGATCGCCTATGGTAGGAGATTACAATAGTTTATAATATTTAGAGATTAGCTAGTTAGAGAAAATGTAAATTTATAGGCAACTTAACTTATCAAGCTTTACCTTTTTCTCGTGAATGTAAAATGTTTTTATATAATTACACTTTCAAATGAGTATAAATTATCATAAAGTGTTTTTTGTCTGTTCAATTTTCTATAAATTAGATTTTGTTTTGTGATGAAAATTTTATAATTTCAAAGAATCGGTGACAGAATCGGCTAAATTTGGCCGATGCCACTCAAATGGCCGATTCTGCCGGTGCCAATGCAGATGCCGATTAATCGTACACCACTAGTTTAGGGTAATTGAGCTTTCCATCTAGGGTAATATTAGAGCTGTTTCGCTTAACGCTCGGTTTTTCTGGAATCAATTACTGTAAGAGCGCTGAGAGGGGACTGCCTGCATATATATATATATATATATATATATATATATATACACACATTTTAACTGCAAACAACACACAGTATAATTAATGTAAAGAACGACGCTTGTATAGAAGAACGTTCCGCACAAGATGAGAAGGGAGAACGAACAAATGAAAAATGAGGTAACCACCCGAGAATCGAACCCGGGATCTTCTGATTGACGGTCAGATATGCTATCCACTACACCATGGGCCTCGATTAATCAGACGTCGTAATTCTCCTACATACATTTGTTCGTTCTCCCTCCTCATCTTGTGCGGAACGTTCTTCTATACAAGCGTCGTTCTTTACATATATATATATATGAACGTATTAGGAGTGAGTGTGTGTGTGTGTGTGTGTGTGTGTGTGGCACCAGCTCTGTACTTTATGGAACAACAATACAATACCTATTCAATAAACAAGTTGCACTTCTGAAATACATCTCGAATTATGCCATTCGTTTGCCGTCCAATACTTTCCAATATTATCTAAACGGCTGATCGAGTAATTTGTGTCCCGTTGAGCCCTTCTGCGAGAGCGGAGCGCTGTAACAAAGCAAAACTCATCATTTGTTTTCGACCGGCGAGGCACTTCTTGAATGAAAGGCAATACATTATCTTGAAAAACTGTTACAAGCACCGGCAATAGATTTGTAAATCAAAAGCCGGCGGAGGCTGCTACAGACACTCGGATTTATTTGGGTTTTATTTATACCCAAAATATATTGTATATTAATTAAGATAATATCATAAAACGCTGTTTGTTACGAAATAATATGTATTTAACATTAGTTAAATACATATTTAACTGACTTGAGGTCAGTGAAGAGAAACTGAGCGGTGAGGCTTTGGTTCAATCCCGCCTGCTGGCTCCTGGTTTTGGTTGAGTTGGTCGCTTACCCTGAAATTGCTCCGTTAAAGGTGACCCTTGGGGCACACTCACCCCGACATCGTTGAGAATGAGCTTTCTGAATGTTACCATTTTTGGTTTAGGCATTTTTGAAAAAGGTTTTATCTGCATTTTGCAACTTAAGCTCATTACACTCATCAACAAACATCTTTAATATAACTACTGAAACGTAATTAAACGTGTCTAAACGAAGTTAAATGTAATTAAACGTTAATTGAATATAATTGAATATGACGTTAATTAAATATAACGTTCGTGTTGACAGAACGTGTGTTCTAGTTAAATATAACGTTCGTGTGTTCTAGCGAATACATTTATTTTCTAGTACGAAATACTCGGAGTAAATTCAGTAGATTATAATGAAATGTCCGCTTTCGACTCTAATGATAGGTTAATGGCGGACTTAGACAGAAATGTAACGTCAGCAGTCACATTGTCTGCTATTTAATGACATAAATATTACTTATAAATTATGAACAGGAACTAATATTTTAGTGTCAGTCAATAATATACGGATATGTGGTAGAGGAAAGTTTAATTCTAATGGTGGGTATTCACCCCTTGTAAAATACATATAATTTTTTTTTTTTGCTGGGGATTTTACTGACATTTTAATGTATGAAATTTGTACTTACACGGGTATAATAGTCAGTGAAGACTGTCATAAACTAGCACAGTGCTCAGACCGGACAAATGCGGACCATTGAGCTAACTCCTGGAAGATTATTATTATTATTATTATGATGATGACTAATAACATCGGGAGTCGGCCCCCGACCTAGGTGTCTTTACTTTGCTTATGAGGAACTGGTGTTACCCACTGAGCTACGAGCTGGCCTACACATGCATACTCTCCACAGATATGCTTTACTTCATTTTAGAGTTTGAGAAAATTAATGAGTCATTAACTGCTCATTTTGTGCCGTTCTATTAGGCCGGCCGCACACAGGATCATCGTCTTGCGACTCACGATTGCAGCGACCGCGACGCGTCATGGTCGTGCAGGGCTCCCATTCTGTCAATGTAAAATCACATGCGACTTGAGTCGTCACGACCCAAGTCGTTAGTCGTGAGTCGCAAGACGATTCTGTGTACAGCCGGCCTTAATGCTGAAGAAGAGCAGCACTACCGTAGCCGACTCTTTCCATAGAGAATTTGTCGAGTACACTTGCCATCGAGTTATAATTTACATACATATTTATTTACTCGTACATACATTTTTTGTGGTGAATCTGTAATTAATTTCAGTTGTATAGTTTATATACAGAGGGTTGACAAAAATAAACAGACACCACTAATGATTGTCCTCAACAACAAATTGCAAAGCTCATCAATAGAATGTTAGAAAATTGGGCAGGGTAGTACTCGAACCTCGTGGTTTCAGAAATCAGCGCTCCTGCAGAGCACGTCTTTATAAAGGCGAGGGAATTGAATGGAATATGGTTCGAGTAAATACTGGCCTCGCTTGAACGAACCTATTTTGGGGGGTTCTGGATGGCGTGATCGGTATAGGAACGGTGACTGAAACTACGCGATAAGGTGGGTGAGGCGGTCAAATCCCACTAGCTCCTCGTTTTCCACTTCATCGTCTTTTATTTTCTTTCCATTTTATTAAAGTACGGTGATTGCACTTTTAATGCATTTATATTGCTATATACATGATGTTTCTCTTGAATAGGTTTATAATTTTACTTAAATCTGTTGTTTACTATTTACAATTTGTTGTTCACTATTTACAATAGTAAGAATGACATTTTAGTACCGTTTAAACTTACTAAATAGTAAGAACCCATTTTTCAATTCTTAACCTTTTAAATATTTATGAATATGGAGGCTAAAGAGACTATGTTTTATGATAATGATAATGACATGATAAAGACATGATAATGATAATGTTAACTTTTATTGGCAGGGGCTAAATTCCATAAAAATGTACGATATTTATGGTGATAATAAACGATGTGATTAATCAAAACAGCAATAAATTTATAAACTACTTTCCACTTTCTTGTTTATGAATATATTAATGAATATATTATGAGTATATTACTCTAATATAAGAGCCCAGTAAAGCCTAAAGTTTAAGAACCGTATTACTCTGGTAGTATATTACAGGGTGTACAGGGTGTAGTGTATAATAGTATAAATTTTAATACTGAAATATTTATTGTCACCATTAAATTTCGATCTATTTTTATTGTCATTATATAATTAAATAGCTGTCTCAAGAATATATATCTATACAGGGTGGCGCAAAAGTCGCGCATCATAGGAATTTTCAGGGTTGATTATAATTTTTTTTTTTTGTAGGGATGGCTGCAAAATTAATAATAGACGAGAGGGTGAGCTTGGTTTTAATGTATGGAATACCAGGTACAACAAATCGATGAATCGGTACGGAATTTAAATTCTGTACCGATTCATCGATATATATACAGTATATGTTACAGTCAATATGTGAAACCAGTCATTTCACGTAATGTCTAACAATTTCAGGCATTTCGCGCAATTCGATTAACCAATTAACGACTTCGTGAAGGTTAGGTTAGGTTAGCTTAGTAATGCGTATTATCTATGTAATTATAATGTATTACCTATGTAGGGTCAATCGAATTATGCGAAATACCTGAAATTTTTAGGCATTACGTGAAATAACTGGTTTCACAGATTGACTGCAACATTATATATATATATATATATATATATATATATATAATATATATATAATATATTATTCAATAAAATAAATTGCTCTCATTACAGTTAAGCTCATGGAACGAAGAAAAGCTATTTCGTTGAGTGCAATCGAAATTAGAAAACGCTTTAGTTGATCAACAAATTGCGAGGGATTGAGAGATTTTCTCAAAATTAAGATTTTGAAAATATAAGGATTTTGTAGGCGAGATAATTTGGGTTAACTTTTGTTGACAGAAGTATTGCTAAAATGTTTCTTCGATGTTAAGGGCATGAATCCCTATTTATTTTTATTACCCAATTTTGGATGCGTAGCTGTAGGCGTCATTCCATCACAATTACTGAGGGTACAAGGTCAAATGAATTAAGTAGTGTCAGCCAAGACAGTGTACACGACCCCCTCCCCCCGCAATCACACACACACACACACACAAATATGTCTACTATTAAATATTTAATCAACATTTAATACTAGAATTCATTTTGCTTCGTCAAAAGAAAGATAAAACGAATTCTGACGGCACTTTTTACGAGACAAACTTTCATCAATACTACTATAAAATGTATCACAAAAAGAAAAAAAAAGGATCATGAAATTTCGTCCGGTCCAATTTAGAAGAAATGTAGAGGTACATAAACCAGCGCCAGTGGTTCACTGTGTTACGTCGTTTCCCTATAAGCAAAGTGAAGATACTAAGGTCAGAGGTTCGACTCCCGGTGGGGTTGGTTAATAATAATCTTTGAGAATTAGCGCAATAGACCGTATTAGTGTTGCCTGAGCGCTGTGCCAGTTCCTGGACTTCCTGACATTAACATAATTGATGGGTAATAAAAACAGAATGAAACACTTTATTCACTAAGAAGCATAAAAATTACTTCAGCCAGTTACTTCAACGGACAATAAGGAACTATCTGTTATGAGGATCAAAACCCGGCACAGTGCTCACTCCAACTAATGAGGCCCCCTGTTGAGATTTTTTTTTTAAAGTGACTCCGTATGAGGCAGTTCATAGTGTGTGGGAAGCATAGGAGTACGGCACCTAATCTTTTGGGGGGGGGGGGGCTGATACAAATTTGCCCGAATTTTTAAGTTACAACAATGAATGCCCGAAATTAGATAGTTAATGTAATTAACTGTATATGTATTTTTTTTATTTATTAGCTGTTATTAAGTACTTATTAAGCTGTTATTAGTACTTATAGGCTATAAGTACTAATAACAGCTTAATAAGTACTTAATAACAGCTAATAAATAAAAATATGAAATTAACTTAACTTTCTGATCCTGAATTTATAATATGATATAAGGCTAGCATTTCTCCAACTTTAACAAGTTATTATTTTTTTCATTTTGCCCGAATGCAGAGCCAGTTTGCCCGAATTCAGCCCCCCCTCAAGCCCCCCCCCCACGGCTCGTACGCCTATGGTGGGAAGTCCTGAGTTATTAAATGTTTAAATGTCTCAGAAGAATAAAATAGGCCCTGAGTAATTTGTAATACCTCGCTCTTCTTATTTTGATTTTGTGTACGGGCGCAACATGCAACTCTGTACACTGCGGCGCTTAGGGGCAATCTTAGAGACGTTGAAAAGGACCCGCTTTACATTGTTCGTACAAAATTCCTTTTTAAAGCCCTTTCTACATCGTTCATACAAAACACATGAAAGGCAACCCTTAAGAATATTCCGTTGAATTTTTGGATCACCAATCGTCAAGGGCGTACAGTTGACCTAACGATTGGTTAGGTTAGGTCATGATATTTTCGTTAGTTAGCCTTATAAGGCCAACTAAAGAAGGCTGGGGTCCTGATCGTCAGGTGATCCTAATTTTGTTTTTAAATTACTAAATCGAATAGATTTATAAAATCGAATAAAATCTAGAAACAAATTGTGATTAGAAGTAAATTAAATCGAAGTCCGTATTAAGAATACCTTTTTCATAAGAACCAGGTTGTGAATTATAAAAAATTAACAAGTGGTACGGCCCCAGATTCACTCGTAGCAGCGTCGCAGTCCGATAGATCTAAGGTGCGGGAAATGCGTTGATGAGAGTGCTGGGAAGGGAGTCCTCCTTCCGCAAGGGGTTAACAACCGGAACGATTTATTAAAAAAATTAACAACCAGTACGTACCGCCCTCAACTCAAGCCCTGATAAAGACAAATTATATTCAGGTAAATTCTGTACAAACTCGTTTGTGAAACTGAACTCACGTGTTACTGTAAACAAATCCTTTAGCTTACTTTGTAGGCTTTGCTTTAACTTTGAAGAAAACATCCGTGTGCTAAATCAATCAGTGTCTCGTAAATAAATCTGAGGTATAGCAGCAGCCGGAAGTAACCTATGAAAAGGTTTAAACTATATCTCACTTTCTGAAACTAGCAAGAAATCTCTTTTCAGGAGAGAAAACTCGAAATTTATATGAGTTTCTTCTAAAAGTGCAGAAAAAAGGTTCCATTACCGGAGGGAAAAAACTTCAGCGGAACCTTAGAACGACCAAACGATGTTTGATAAATAGCAACCGTTTCCTTTTTTCTGCACTTTGTGGCAAAGATCATTTTTGTACGAATTAAGAGGAACCCTCAAAATTAGAAAAAGGTAGAGAGAACATATGAACAAAATTATTGGTTCTTTTCAGTTTGGCGTACCGCAGATTTTCGAATTGAAAATTTGTATACTAATAAATTTTTATATTCTAATAACGAAAATGACATTATTTTCCTGGAGAAATATGCGCAACATATGAGAAAAAGGATCACCTGAAGATCAGGGCTCCCATCTATTCTTGTTTTTTGCTTTACAGTACCAAATATAATAATAAATTAAATTGAATGCCCGGTTAGGTCAACTGTACGCCCTTGACGATTGGTTAGGTTAAGTCGTGATAGTTTCGTTAGTTTTAACGAAGATATCATTTGGTAATTGAGGCTGGGGCCCCTGATTTTCAGGTGATCCGAAAAAAATTGCATTTATATGCGCACTAGTTTGCATGGCGCATGACCGTTATTTAAATTATGTAGTGTTATGTAGTGGGTTTTACAAAATAAAACGCAGATAATATCCTTTATTTATTAAAATTTGCAATATTTAATAATATTTTAATAAATAAATCTTCATTTGCATACCTTTGTCTCCATACGAACTCACATAAACAGTAATTTTTGTGTTGTTATTAATGTTTATTTGTTGCCTGCTTAGACCTAGTTTAGTCTGAATATTATTGCTGTAGTGTGAGCATGTGATAATGCAGTGCTGTGATCTATCTACTTGTGAGTTGTCCCCGGTCAATTGAATGCCCGGTTGGGTCAAGTGAATGCCCGATTAGTGGAACTGAATGCCCGGTTAGGTAAACTGTACGCCCTTGACGATTGGTTAGGTCAAGTCATGATATTTTCGTTAGTTTTAACGAAAATATCACGACTTAACCTAACCAATCGTCAAGGGCATACAGTTGACCTAACCGGCCATTCATATGACCTAGTCCAGCATTAGTTAACCGGGGAGCCGCACAGCAACCTCGTATCCGGGCGTCATGAGCGGTGTAAATTAGATAACGGTCATGCGCCATGCAAACTAGTGCGCATATAAATGCAATTTTTTTCGTATGTTGCGCATATTTCCCCCAGAAAATAATGTAGGGCCCTAATTTTCGTTATTAGAATATAAAAATTTATTAGTATACAAATTTCAGTTCGAAAACCCGCGGTACGCCAAACTGAAAAGATTCAAATTATTTAAATCAGTGGATATCCTGGTAGGTTATCTCTCCCCCTACTAATTTTGACAGAATATTTTCGTTAAAACTAACGAAAATATCACGACTTAACCTAACCAATTATCAAGGGCACACAGTTGATCTATTATTAATTATAACATTGTTTGTTTCTGGAATAGTACTTACTATTTACTAATAGATCAACTGTACGCCCTTGATAATTGGTTAGGTTAAGTCGTGATATTTTCGTTAGTTTTAACAAAAATATTCTGTCAAAACTGGTGAGGGGGAGATAACCTACAAGTACCCTAATCCAAATGATTGAGTGATTGATTGATTAAGGGTAATTATGTCGCAAATGACATCGTCTGAAGTTGAAATAAAAAATAAATTTTTCAAGTGTATTTTGGTGTACTCTGTTCAAATATGACTTCATTTCTTGTGCAAATGAACAGAAATACGTGTTTGGGCCATGCAATGACAACTGTATTTCTGTTCATTTGCACAAGAAATGAAGGATCTTTTCCGTTTGACTGCCGCCATTGAAACATAATTAAACTTTTTGTATTTTAACTGAAATGTCTTGATGATACAAAATAAGTTACTTTATAAAAAAGCTTTTCTTAATTTCCCCTTCAAATTTTGTTTCTTATAAACAATTTTAATTACTTTCAAGATCCATGCTTAATTTTTAAGTTTTAATCGTGTACTCAGAAAAATAAGGGGATCACCTGAAGATCAGGGCCTCCAGCCTTCTTTAGTTAGCTTTATAAGGCTAACTAACAAAAATATCACGACCTAACCTAACCAATCGTCAAGATCGTATAGTTGACCTAACGATTGGTTAGGTTAGGTCGTGATATTTTCGTTAGTTAGCCTTATAAGGCTAAGTAAAGAAGGCTGGGGGCACTGACCTTCAGGTGATCCAAATAAGGAAGTTCAACTTATAAATATAAGTCATTATAAGGGAAAATTAAGAAAAGCTTTTTATAAAGTAACTTATTTTGTATCATCAAGACATTTCAGTTAAAATACAAAATACAAAAAGTTTAATTATGTTTCAATGGCGGCAGTCAAGCGGAAAAGATCCGAAATGAAGGTCATATTCGAAGAAAGCACACTAAAATACACTTGAAAAATGTATTTTTGACTACATTTTATATAATAAAGCATAACCTAATATGTTCACCTCAAAATTAAATAGAAAAGTTTGCTCTCGTCATTTTCGTTTAAACTAACGAAAATATCACAACTTAACCTAACCAATCATCAAGGGCGTACAGGTGACCTAACCGGGCATTCAGTTAACCTAACAGGTTAATATTGGTTATTTCACCTAAATATCTTCTGATCTTTTCGTATTAGGCACTCACTGTCACATTTCGGGCAAGTTAAGGATAAGAGAATAACGCCGTAATTGATAAAAACACCCAATGCTTTGTCTTCATCTAGGACACATGACGAATCAAGTTCTCAAAGTCGAAACCACACGAACGGCACGTCATAATTCTATCACAAACACCACCAAACTGAATCCAATTTGAAAAAAAAATAGCCAGAACAAAAACCAACAAACTAATTAAGTCGCAGAGTAGCGAAAAAATAGTCCAATCAGGAAAAATATTTTATGAAAAAAGTACATTATAGCCAAAACAGGAAATATATTTTATTAAAAAAAGTACATTTGAACAAATTTGCACAAAAAATTAGTGACAAATTTGAATAAAGCGACTAAAACTACCTCATAAAAAGTTATTTTGATTTACAGGTCCAGCCCATGTCATTTAAAACATATTAACCTGATTAAGTTTAATGGTGCACCAACCCAATGGGTTATTAACACCAGAACGGAGACAGTATATGCTGTGAGGTTAAGAGTTAATCACAAGTGTTCAGGGAAAAATAAATGGGGAAAAAATGACAGGAGAGTAAGAGATCCATCACCTCTTCAGCCACAGGGCCGACTTTGTGACGCTTGAAAAGAGGGCCTCGAGTTACATAGACAGGAAAAGTGAAAAAAAAAAAATAAATAAATAAAATTAAATGAATGCATACAATTGGGACTCCATCAAAAAGCTGCGTACTGGAGGAAAGTATGGGCTGAGAATAGAACTTAGTTGAAAGGGTAGAGTGAGATCTTGGCACACAGTCCGAAGGCGCAAACGGGCAGCATTAAATGCCGGACACTCAAGGAGTACATGGGAGAGGGTAAGTGAGGCATGACAAGGGTGACTAAAAGCAGGAGGGTTATTGGTGAAGAAATGCTGGTGCGTAAGGCGACAAGTACCAAGGCGGAGCCTAGCCAGGATCACCTGTTCTCGTCGGGATAAATTAGGTGATGGCCAATGGAGAGGAATTGAAGGGGCTGCTGTAGAATAAGGGGCAGGAAGTGAATCCCAAACTCTGGACATGAAGCTGGAGGAGGGCCTGCGTCTCATGAGAAGACAGTTTGAGCCGTACTCGAGAGCCAAAGATTGCTGCATTCCTGGCAGCAACGTCAGCAGCCTCATTTCCTGGGATACCCACATGGCTCGGTATCCAGAGGAAGATTATAGAGATATGGTTGGGAAGCAAATGTAGCAACCATAAAATTCGGTGGCTGAGGAAATGTGGAGAAGAGTTTCTTTCCAGGGCTTGCAGAGAGGAGAAGGAATCAGAGCAGATAACAAAGTTGTGATGATGCAGTGTGTTGCGAGAAATGTACTGAACTGCTCGAAAAATGGCATAAAGTTCTGCCGTAAAAATGCCACAGGTAGAGGGCAGCTGCCAAGATGTGGTGACAGTGTCAATGACAAAGGCAGATGCTGCTTGTCCATCTAGAAGTTTAGAACCATCTGTGTAGATAAATTGGGAGGCTGGTAAGGACTCTATGAGGGCAAGGAAATTACTTTGTATGACAACAGAGGCTACCTGAGACTTTGAATACTTAAGGAGGTCATAAGTGAAAGGGAATGGAGTTATCAAATAGAAGGGGGACAGCCCGCGGGAGTGTAGGTCATGAGCAGAAATGTTAAAAGCAGAGAAAATCCTTTGAGCAGCGGCAATGAAGGGCAGATAAAATTGGAACAAGTAAAAATCCAGGTACAACCGGCGGACAGGGTGATGAGCTATGCTGAAGGTGCGGAGAAGATAACGAAGACCCAACAATAAACGGCGAAATTGTAAAGGCATGATAAGAACCTCTGCTTCCAGGAGGTTCACCCGGGTGCAGCGCAGTGCGCCCACAGCAAGTCGAATGCCTCGATACTGGAGCCTATCCAATTTAAAGAGATGACAAGAAGCAGCAGGAGAATATAAGAAACTTCCATAGTCAATTCTTGATCGAACCAGAACTTTGTACAGCCGGAGTAGGGTATCCCTGCAGGATCCTCACGTCGTGTTGGAGAGTTATCCCAGGATAGAAAGAGGCTTGGTACACCGATTTTTGATGGAGTCAATGTGGGACTTCCAGGTCAGACTTTGATCGAAGACCATCCCTAAAAATCTATATTCAGTTACTTAAGCAATGGGAAAGGAGTTTAAATGTAGTGGACGATGGTCAAGAATAGGGCGTTTGGTGAAGACCATACTTCGTTTTTGCAACAGAAACGTTCAATCCCTAGTCGTGAGACCAGTCGATTAAAGCATCTAGCATGTCCTGAGCGTATTTTAAGGCCTCATGGAGGTCACCTGAAGGTACCCAAAAGGCACAATCATCAGCATGCATGGAGTATGAGACAGAAAGGGATGCAGCAAAGAAGATGTCGTTGATCATAATCAGAAAGAGTGTGGGGCTAAGTACATTGCCTTGAGGAGCCCCTGTCTCAATCTCAAAAGTCTCTGAGAGATGGTTAGCAGAATATATTGATATACGTCTGTGCAGCAAGAAGTTGGCAATAAAGTTAGCTAAATGGCCACGCAGTCCCAGCTTTCCAGGCTTGAGAAAGCGGAGAATCAGAGCCGACTTCCACTGAGTAGGGAAGGAGTCAGTAAGCCAAAGTGAGTTATAAAAGCGTAAAAGCTGAAGCTTACCAGAAGAACTCAGTTGTTGCAAAAAGGAATAATGGATACCATCCTGTCCAGGGGAGGAGGAGCCAGAATGATGTAGAGAGTCGAACAACTCAGGCAGAGTGAAGAGTGTTATAAACTTCCCCATTATCAGAGCGAAAAGAGATATGCGAGGGCTCAGCTTCGGCCATTTTATAAACAAAGGGTTCAGTGTAGTTTCGAATGCTGTTGACAGTAGCAAAGTGCAAGATGAGCATGTTGCAGACCACTGCCGGGTCAGAGTATGGAATGTCATCTTTAACTAAGACCTTACGTGGCAGCATAGATGAAGAGCCTTGAAAGGCCCGGAGTTTTTCTCCAGACTGCAGATGAGGGTGCACCAAAGGAGATGTGCAAGTGCTCGAGCATGTTTGTAGTTGATAAATAGACGTAGAATTGGGTTCTTTCGAAAGCTACGGAGGGCCCTCTTACGTCACAAAACAGCAGCTTCACATTCAGCAGTCCACCATTGCTGCATTATACTTAGGATTAACGGTAGTTGACTTCAATGGAATAGAGGCAGAGGCGGCTGTGAGTATGGAGGTAGAAATGGCTGTGCAATCCAGATCGGCATCATGAGAGGGAGGAGGCAAGTTGGCTAAACGGACATAAGCACTCCAGTCAGCTTCTTTCAGATCGAAGCGGAAACGTCGTTGAATGGGAGGAAGGGAGGATGTAGACTGCAGAAAGATAGGGAAGTGGTCACTTTCACAAAGGTCAGAGGATACGAACCACTGGAACTGGTGGGCCAGTTCTTGACTATAAATGGTCAGATCAATGGAGGAGAAAGTCTCTGTAGCATCGTAAGTGGGGATGGGCAAATTAAACAAAAATAAGTTGTCCGAAAGGAAGTCAGCAAGGAGGACCCCTCTCTCGTCGCAAAAGGAGGAGCCCCAACAAGAGTGATGGGCATTAAAGTCCCCTAATAAGATGAAGGGAGTTGGCAGTTGCTGTACAAGATCATCAAGCAACTGTAAGGTGAGAGAAAAGCCGGGGGGCATGTACAAAGAGCAGACTGTAGTCGCTCTACCAAAGAGCGGAACCTGTGCTGCAACTGCTTCGAGTGGAGTATGTAACGGGTTGGGAGTGCCAGGAAGAAGGGCATGAAGCAGTAAAGCAACACCACCCCCATGGGCATTCCTATCTTTTCTATAGAATGTGTAGTGTTTGAAATAAGGGGAGAATGGTTGGGATAGGCGAGTTTCCTGTAAGGCAATTAGGGCAGGAGAATAGGTGCTATTTAAGTTCTGCAGCTGGAGTAGTCGTGCACGGAGGCTCTTGACATTCCACTGTATAAACATGAGAATTAAGGGGTGAAGAGGAGACGCATCCCCTAGGCAGAAGTAAGTTTTTTATTCGGAACAAGATTATTTGTATTAGCATAAGAGGCAAATCTGTTAACAATTTCTTGAGATTTATTCCTGGACATAAGGTCACGAACATCCTTCACCAGCTGCCAATACTGGGAGCTGGTGAAACCACTGACAGCCAGAAAGCTCTTAGAATGAGGAGGCTAAGAGGCAGACTGGGAAGAGTGAGACGGGCCAGGAGGAGGCGAGGAGGGCAAATGATCGTATGGAAGCGAAGAGGTGTCTCTGACAGTAAATGGATGGGGAGATGGAATTGTAGGAGGTGCAGAAGAAACCGGAGGGCATGCCGGGGAAGGCGAAGGCCTGGGTCTAGGCTGGACAGGTGGAGTTGGGGGAGAAGACTGAACTGAAGGGGGATGGGTTGGGTCTGTCCTGGCTACCTGAGAAAATTACCTATAATAAAAAAAATAATACATGCAAACGTATTTGGACGATTTTGAACGAACAGGTACGGAGGCATAAAGTTTCGTACCATTTCGTAGAATGACACGAGTAAAAATGAATATTTAATAAAAGTGATATAGGATAATGGTCAAGATATGGACGTATAGATGAATATGGTTGAATAATAATATTTATACTACATAACACAACAACATATAAATAATGACGTATAGAGTGTAAGGTTTTTTTATATTATTAAAGAATTTACCATACATTGAACATGAAAGATATCCACATACCAAATGGGTGATTCAGTATTCACGGTATGGAAAACGTGAAGAGAATTAAGTTACTTTATGACGTCATAGTTATTCACATTATGTCATACGTACAGTATAAGTCATTATTAGAAAAGATGAATTAGAGAAATACAGTAATGAATAAAGAAGTACAAATCGAAATTCTATCCAAAACTCGCTTACGCGATTTTGGTTTCTCATGTAAAAATGAACATTCAAACATAAAAACCATACAAACATAAGTACTGCATGAAAACAATGAATCCATATAATGATTGTATAGGAATTGTTCATTGTTCATTTTTACAGGGCTCTCCTCTTTAAAAATGAAATTAACACAACAATACAATACAATGCAATTGAGAAAATACAAGAAGATAACATCCTAACGAATTCAAATTAGATGATGACGAATTTTTCTTTACAATACAAATTTTATACACAACAAGTGAGTTCGGGGGGTTGAGTACAACGCACCGTAATCAAATCTTTAACATGACACTTGCTTTGAGAGTTATTATAAAACAAAAAATTCAAAGATTAATACTTTAATTTTATACAAACAAAATAAAATGATTAATACATTAATTTAGACAAACAATTAAGTTAGACAAAGAATGATATTGTTAAATTTTTAACGAAATTTTATTTTCCTGTGGAGAAAAAATACATACCTAATGAATAGTAGGTAAAAGAGAAAAATTTAAATTTTAAGGTCAGGAATATCCAAAGTTATGTTATAATGTTACAGACCAACAAAGACCCTAGGATCCACTCATGGTTGGTCTACCTAACTGTGTTCGTAATTGTGTATGTCCTCCGTGGTGGCGGAGGGAACCTACAATTTTACGTGGGTTCCGAACCACAAGAACATAAGAAATTTATGCAAAAACTGCCTGTACATTGGCAACGACCAATTTTTGCATAACTAATTAATTATCAATTTAAAACTAATTAATTATCGATTTAAAACTAATTAATTATCGATTTAAAACTAAAGATATAATCTCTGGATCCAGAGGATCAAGTCATAATAGACTACTATCCACAAATATGTTACACTCTATATCTATTCATAACCAACATGCAAATATATCAGATCCAAAGAATACAGTCAATTTCATTACGGTATCCATCAATACTAGTACCTTGCCAACGAAAAATGTCACGGTCCATGTCGATTGCGGACCAAGTCAAAATTTACATATACATTACAATATATATACTTAGGAGGAAAAGTGTAGGTGTGGCTGTAAAGACTGTACAGTAATGTAGAATGTGTGTGCACCCATTTTGGGTCTCCCATTTCAAGGTGTTTGTGGGGCAAGTGAAGATCATGAGTTTTTCAATACCTCACAGTACTATGGGGGGCACCGCTCGGCAGAGGAATCTCTTTAAGTGGGGTGTGTAAGGACAGAGAGTATCCCCTAACCCAAGATGCTGCCTCCCTATATCCCACAACACTTGTGTTGAGCTGTGGGATCGATCACCACAAAGCCTTACTTTTACTACCTTAAACTATACCCAATCTATCAACATATTTGTCTAATCGATTTTTAAACATGTTTATAGAAGTGCTACTAATTACTTCTACCGGCAAACTATTCCAGCTATTTACTATTCTATGCGTAAAAAAGTTTTTGGCAACTGCTGTCTCGAACCTTCTACTTGTCAACTTACACCCGTTATTTCTAGTCCTATTATATTGAGATATTTCGAAAAAGCTATCTCTATCTACGTTATCGAACCCATTCATAATTTTGAAAACCTGGATTAGATCACCCCTTAGCCTCCTAGTCTCGAGTGTTGGTCAATTTTAACTCCTTATGCCTATCCTCGTACGACTTTGACCTAAGCGATGGAATCATCTTAGTTGCTCGTCTTTGAACTCTTTCGATTTTGTCTATATCTTTGCGCATATGCGGATTCCAAAATTGGATCGCGTACTCCAAATAGGGTCTAACTAATGATTTATAAAGAGGAACTATAATATCGCGCGATTTGTACTCAAAATTTCGAGCTATAAAACCTAACACTTTGTTCGCCTTATTGACCGGTGCTGTACTTTGTTTCGCTACTTTTAAATCACCAGGGACTATAACTCCTAAATCTTTTTCCTGCTCTACGCTTGTTAAATCTTTCCCTGACATACTATACGCAAAATTACCGTTACGCGAACCTACTGTATATGCAAAATTTTGCACTTATCAACGTTAAATCTCATTTGCCATGTGACTGACCAATCAACGATTTTATTCAGATCTTCCTGGATTTTACCTCTATCTTCGTCATTAATCGCCCTACCACCCAGCTTCGTGTCATCCGCAAACTTTGAAACTGTGATGACTAGGCCGACATCTAAATCGTTAATATATATAAGAAAAAAGCGGGGCCCAATACAGAACCCTGAGGAACGCCACTCGCTACATTAGCCCAACACGACTCCGCTCCATCAACGACCACCCTCTGTTTCCTACCTCGCAACCACTCTTCTAGCCAATTTATTACTACACCCCTGATTCCATGAGCCTTAGATTTTCAATGAGTCTTTTGTGCGGCACGGTGTCAAACGCTTTTTGAAAATCTAAATACACTACATCAACCGCCCTATGTCTATCGTAAACGTCAACCACGCTTTGGAAAAATTCTAAAAGATTAGTTAAGCAAGATTTGTTTCGCCTAAAACCGTGCTGCGTATTTCTAACTAGTTTATGTACTTCTAAGTGTTCGACTATACGATCCCTAATTATTGATTCCAGTAGCTTACCTACAACAGACGTTAAACTGATTGGCCTATAATTTCCCGCCGCACCTTTATCGCCTTTCTTAAAGATAGGTGTTACGTTTGCTAACTTGAAATTATCTGGTACGCACCCCTCAGAAATAGACGCATTAAAAATCTTTGTTAGCGGCACAACAATGCTATCTTTTAATTCTTTTAGTTGTATGGGATATATGGAATCCGGCCCCGGTGATTTACGCGTTTTCATTTTATCAATATAGCGCATTACCTCCCCTTCACTAACCACGATATTATCCAAAATATTACCATTATCAAAAGGTATTATGTCTATGACCGTAGGGATATTCGTTAGATCTTCTATAGTAAAAACTGACGTAAAAAATTCGTTTAGCAAGGTAGCCATTTCCTTGTTTTCAGAAACTAGATCTCCATTTACATTTTTCAACGGCCCCAATACACTTTTTGCTGGATTTCTATTATTGACGTATTGAAAGAATCGCTTGGGGTTTTCTTTACCGTCACGAGCTATGGAGATTTCAAATTCGCGCTTGGACTTTTTTATTACACTTTTCGCTTCACGCCTTAGAGATATGTAGTTGTTTCGTAACAACAGATTATCTTTATCGCACTTATATAGCCTATAAGCCCTATCTCTACTCTTTATAATGTCTCCTACTCTAGAAGTGAACCACAAGGGCTTGTTGTTTACTTTCGCACGCTTAATTTTGTACGGTACACATTCCTCATTTATAGTCCTAAATACCGTTTCGAACGATTCCCACATTAGTTTTGCGTTGGAGTTCCCCATTACGTTTTCCCAATTGACGTGTGAAAATTTATTTCGAAATTTACTAAAGTCTGCGTGCTGGAAGTTAGGAATTTTAGTCGAGTTAGTTGGTTTCGAGTGACTTACTGAGAGGACAAACTCTACCATATTGTGATCGCTATTGCTTAACGGTTCTATTACTTGAAGATCAGTAATTAGCCTATCATCCGTAGTTATTACTAAATCTAAAATACTGTCCAACCTCGTAGGTTCCCCAACCTTTTGAATAAGAAAACTATCCTCGAGAAAATTAACTAAACGATTACCTTCCGCGTCTCCCTGCATTGTATCGTAATTCACGTTGGCGCAATTAAAGTCACCCATAACTAAAGCCTGCTCACTACCGATTTTTCTCTTTAGTTCACGATATAACGCTTCGTCCGTATCAGCTGTTTGATTTGGGGGCCTATATATAACCGCAACAAGAAGTTTGAAATCGTTCAATTTAAGTTCTGCTATAGTCGAATCTATCCGTTCTGGAATTGAGTGCTTTACTTCTATAACGTTCGCAATATTATCTTTGATATACAACATAACACCGCCTCCTCGCCTACCTATTCTGTTTTTAACAAAAAGTCTATAACCTTTAATTTGATACTCCCCTACAAAGTCACGTGTTTCAGTGCTAAGCCAAGATTCATTTATCGCAATTAAATCATAGTCTTTACAAGCAATTAAAGAAAAAAATTCGTTTATTTTATTTCGTAGGCTACGAGCATTTAAGGATAGAACCTTCAAATTGTTTGTATTTGCGACACCTTCGCGTGCGCAGGGGAAATTTGTGGAATTTACGCTGGGACCGTTCGGGTTGCGGCAGCCTGAAAAGAAGAGACAGTATTATGAAATAGTCGTCCTAAACGCGCAGCTCCAACGTCATTAAAATGAAGTCCATCTTCGAGGAACAAGTCCCTCCTGCCGTATAAACTGTTCCAAAAATTTGCAAAATGCACTCCTTCCTGTTGGCAAAGAGACTTTAGGTTATTGTTAATATAGGTCGCCTTGCTGTAGAAATCGCTTCGTTGGATAATTCGAGGAAGTATACCTGTTAAAACAATCTTATTAGTTTTCTCCTTTAGTCGCTCTAATAAGTCCCTATACCTAGCCAGCAGTTCTTCCGAGCTAGAATTTAAAACGTTATTAGTACCGACATGAATAACATACGTTGTGTCCTCGGTGGTACCGTCTGTAAAATGGTCAACACTATGAGTTATATCCAAAGGTGGGCAGTTGCGGCGCAACATTTTTGGTTGCGCTTGCGCTTGCGGCGCAACTTTTTGAAAAGGGTTGCGCTTGCGCGTGCGGCGCAACTATTTCAGCAGAGTTGCGGTTGCGGCTGCGGCGCTACAAAAATCGTTGCGCGTGCCCACCACTGGTTATATCCTCCACCCTTGCGCCAGCGTAGCAGTAACGGCGCCTACGACGAGGGTTTCTCCAACAGAATTCCTCGAGCTGCCCTCGAACAATGGAATCGCCAACGAGTCGTATTTCCGGTTCATCAGCATCTTCGAAACCTAAAACGGAAAACTTATTGCTTGTTATTACTGGTAGACAGGTCTTTGCTTTTCTCAATGGGGCTCCATTTCGCACTCGAACGAAGGGTTGGGAACTAGGGGAAGAGAGAGGGCTATTGGTACTATTTATATTATTAGTAGAAACTGAGGCAGGAGGGGTCGTAACTGGAGTCTCAAGGGATTCTAAATTTGCCGTCAGGAGCATCACGCTTTCTTCAAGTCTCACCCTGGCCTCCCTCTCACGTTCTAACTCGTTCCTCAGCACTTCCATGCTTGAGCACCACCTGCAAACTAACTGTTCATTATTATTAGCCATTGTAAACGCGTAAGCAGCAAATTTCCCTTCACAGCGACTGCAAGTACTTGACGGGGGTGCCATGCTTTTAATTAGTTGAACAAAAAAACAAAAACAAAAAACGAGCGTTTGGAAATTAATAAATTACAACGTAGGTCTACCGCGTTCTTGAAACGCAGAAACAGGTTCTTGTAACACAAATTTATACTAAATTAATATAGAATTAAGCTACCGACCAAAGATCTGTAAAAGAAGAGTATTTATAACACTTATCTGTCCGCGATTCGACCCGATTTTTTCCTTTTTTTCACACGGTTTCTGACGACACACTACCTGACCTCTCGAAGCACGGAAAAATGAACCTTATGACTGCACGTTTTCTGAGTGATTTGAAAAACAAAAGGCAAGCCACGTGCAGTAGCCTTGGTTTGATCAAATAATATAGTACTGAATAACGTCAATAAATGAAATATATTCGTTAATGAATGATTAGTAGCACGAAGTAATTTAGTTAAGAATGCACGGAACACTTTTTTTTTTAAACACTTCAACGAAAACCACTTATTCAATTAATAACACTTGACACTCGATGAAACACGTCTGTTCACAATGAAAGACTGATCACATGATAGTACAGTTAATAAACTAATTTTATTGACTATTGTAGGTAAAAATCGAATTACGTAATGGATGATGTATAGACCTGTGGTCAAGTGTGTATTTTATAATTTTGAGGGACAGATTAGCTTAGAGGGTTGTTAAATTAACAGAATAAATGCATGAGCAAGACTATATATATTAAGCAACAATTATTACGATGAAATAAATTTAAATGATCTAGCGTAAATATCATAGTTAGCACTTACACGCAATTAAATAAAGTTTATCATGATATCCAATGATTTTAGAATAACGGTTTGTGTATATATAGTATATACACTATACAGGTCGTCCGATAAGTGAGTGGCGATTCTATGTCAGTCAGCATAGTGTACTAATATCTTTGATTTTGCAGTAATTCATGTTTATTTCTGTTTGTTCTGGTTTTTCATTGTTTTATTTTTATTATTTCTAATTATTGGCGTTGCAATGGCTGAGGTAGACGCACGTGTTGATAAAATTTGTGATCAAAGTCCATACACATATGAAGCACGGATATTAGCAGGAACATGGTGGCATGAATCTGGAAAAACCAAGCATTGCATGAAGGTAGCACGCGAAAGGTTTGAACAAAGATTTAATGATGTGCCGCCAAAGGGAGAAATTATTAGAAAATGGGAACACAAATTATTCACAACTGGGATGATAATTGATAAAAAACGAAACGCCGTGGTCGCCCCAAAGCAAGAGCAAGATTGGAAGATGATGTTCAAGTGTCAATTCGACAATCGCCAACCAAAAGTATTCGTAGGCGTGCATCTGCATTAAATGTTCCGAAATCAACACTGCATGATTTGATGAAAAAAGACTTGCATTTTAAAGCTTTCCGCCCAACCTCCGTTCAGTTTTTATCGCCACAAGATAAAATTGTAGAGTTAATGCTTGTCAACAAATTCTTGAAGCTTTACCAAGTAAAGCCGAGAGAGATCGTACGTTCTTCAGTGATGAATGTGCCCTTTATGGCGATGGGAAAAGCAAATTTTCGTTTTTTTGGTTGAAAGAAAATCCTCATTATTATGATCAAGTAAAACAGTATCCCCCTCGAATCATGATATGGTGTGCAATATCAGCGCATTGTTTAATTGGTCCATTTGTGTGCACTGGTCGAATTACTTCAGGAAGTTATATCGACATGTTGGAGAACAGATTTCTACCCGCTTTAAGAAATACGAATATTCGCAACCCTATTTTTCAGCAAGATGGTGCTCCAGGACACACCGCTTTCGCTGCGCGTGAGTTCCTAGACAGAAATTTTCCTGGCAGATGGATCGGAAAGTATGGTCCTGTACCTTGGCCTCCGCGGAGTCCGGACTTGACTACCCCGGATAATACCCTCTGGGGAATCCTCAAGATGCAGATTAATGGCCGTGAAAATCAAAGTGAATCCGATCTGACAAAAATCGCAGAAGTTGTGTTAAGTGACATCAATGAGGATAAAGAATTTTACAAAAAATGTCAGACAGGACATGGAGACGCATACAGCTTGCTGTTCGTGTAAATGGCGATCAGGTTGATCCCTATGAAAATTAATTATCGAATTAATTGTAAGTGTACTAATAATAAAATTCTTTCTAATAAAATTTTTATTATCCTTTATCTTTTATTTATAAATTGTTCCCGAATCGCCACTCACTTATCGGATGACCTGTATAGTGTGCATACATGTGTGTGTGTGTGTGTGTGTGTGTGTGTGTGTGTGTGTAAGGATTCGGGAGGTTTTCGAATTAAAAAAGTTATATAATAATTTAAATTGAGAGTAGGGTTATAGAGTCCTTTAAGTTTAATAAAGTGAATTATTATAAAATCTAATTACAGGTAGTATTAATGATGGTGTATGCGTATGAGTTTTAATGAATTCGAATATGTGTCAAAAGTAATAAAATTCAATTAGGATTATCGATTTTACGTAATTAAATCAATTGCACGTATATTAAGGTAATAAAAAAACGCACTTAGAAGAACTTACAATTAATGAAAGTAAATCTCACGGTATTAAAATTGAATTTCGACACACAATTAAATTCGACTACTAACATTCATAGCGTCAAACTGACTATAATTTTAGTTTGTTACCTTACAAATGGTACAATAATACAACTTAAGAACAATTACTCACGATTAATTGAACAAAGAAATGAAAAATACAAATTAAAAATAGAAATCAATTATGCATTTTAATGAACTACACATTTAATATTCTTAAAAATAAAAACACAACTTTGGTTAACCTGTGGTATGACTGGAGCCAAAAAGAATTAACCATGGTTGAACCACTTTTTGGTTGACACGGTTCAACTGGGGTTGGGGTGTTACAATAAAAAAAAATAAAAAACAAAGTAAGCGGGGAGATATGTCTGAATTTGACAATACGGATGTTCGTGAGCACTTTGCTCTTTAAAGAAAAGATTGCTTGTCACACTGCTTAGAACAAAAATTAAAGGAGGTAAAATAAAACCGAAGGGACGGCATGTTCCTCCCTATAGTAATTTAAAAAGGCAGTCATTGGACATGACTGATTAATTATTACTCTATTACTGTCATCATATAATCATAATAATTATAAAAATCGTTATAAACCATTGTAAAAACGGTTTTGGTTGCAAATAATAAAATATGTAATTTTACCTATATATTTATATATGCAACAATGGCATAAAAAAAAAAAGACATACCGGTCAATTTCCTTCTTACAAAAAAGAAAGGTCAAACTAAAGACACAAACCGGTCAATTCAGGTTGAATTTAATTCTCTTTTACAACAAAAAAAAGGTTGAATAAATTCTTAAATTACATTTTCTTAAACTAAATTCTCTTAAACTACAAAAAAAAATTTGAATTCAATTGACTGCATTGAAATGACTTGGGACTTGAAAACGGACTTGGGACTTGAAAACTGACTTGGGACTTGAAAACTGACTTTGGACTTCAAAACTGAGACTTCAAACTAACTTCAAAACTGACTGAAATTGACTTCAAAACTGACTGAAACTGACTTCAAAACTGACTGAAACTTGAAACTGACTTCAAAACTGACTGAAACTGACTTTGAACTGAAACTGACTTTGAACTGAAACTGACTTGCACTTGCACTGCTATCAAGTACCTTGAAACTGAAACTGTCTGACTTGAACTCTATCAAGTATCTTGAAACTGAACTGACTGAAATTGACTGCAATTGAACTTTATCAAGTGGTCTATTATTCTCTGGGTTTGGTTGTTCCTTTTGGAAGCAACCAGCTAACTGAAACTAACTGAAATGGACTGCACTGAACCGCTATCAGTGGAGTCAACTGAAACTGACTTGCACTTGAACTGCTATCAAGTGGAAACTATTAATGTCTGGAGTTTGGTTGTCCCTCTTGGATACAATCAACTGAAACTGTCTGAAAACTGATTTGCAACTTATTTGCAACTAAAACTGACTTAGAACTGATTTGCAACTGATTTGCAACTAAAATTGACTCGAAACTACTTCAAGTATCTTTATAAATCTCTGGGGTTTGGTTGTTCCTCTTGGATGTAACCAACTGAAACTGAAAACTGAAACTGGAACTTAAAACTGCTTCAAGTATCCCTATAACTCTATAAACTCTCTCTTTCTTAATTTGCAAGTCAATTCAATTCAATAATTTGAAAAAAAATTGTAAACAAAAATAAAAAATGTAAACACATTTCACTCGAATGTACGCGAAGGTACAGTAATATTATGTTTGATACATAAAATAAAATTATTCTATACTAACTATAATACTGAAAATAATTCTGAAAATAACTGTGACATTAACTCTGTGACATTAACTCTGTGGCATTAACTCCGTGACATTAACTCTGTGACATTAACTCTGTGACATTTAACTTCTGTGACATTTAACTTCTGTGACAATTAACTTCTGTGACAATTAACTGTTTCAATAAAAAAAATGTATCACTGGTGTCTGAAATGTTCACTGTGTTTCTTGTTAATTCTGACTTAATACTAGTTAACTGTTAATGATGCTGACTTTTCAAATGTTTATAAATTACTTAAAAAAACAAACTCTGTACTTAACAAAATTTCTACGGCGAAATCCTTAGAGACGTGTCCTGAAGACGTGTCTTGCTGGCTACTTGTTCTTGGATGAAAACTAGGCGTGGAGAACTTGGAGTCGTAACACACCGGTTCAAGGGTGGATGTGACGAACTAGAAGTCGTGACACGCCGGTCAACTGGTTGTTGGTTCTAGTTCCAGGGTCTGGAAGAATCCTGGATGCAGAAGTTGTCAGTTGTTAAAATCCTGGTTAAAGGGTCGCCAGTTTGTTAAAATCCTGATGCAGGGTAATTTCTATCCTGGCCAAAGAGTGGACACTTGTTAAAATCCTCTTGTTAAAATCCTGGTTAAAGGGTAATTTCTATCCTGGCCAAAGGATGGCCACTTTTTAAAATCCTCTTGTTAAAATCCTGGTTAAAGGGTCACCAAATTAAACACATGATCAGATGAAAGATTCCAAATAAAAATAAAAAATAAAAAATAAAAAATAATCGTATTTCCGCCGAGTATGCATTTCTAAAGGGCGACATAATTTCGTAGTACATTAAGTACAATCCAAGTACACCCTGAGTACATTGTAATTTCGGGTTTACAACAATTATGATTATAATTATGAAATAGTTCATATTCACTTAGTATCGTTTAATTACACTTCCATTTGAAGTACATTATTACATTATATATTAAATTATTATCGTTTAATTAAAGTTTCATTAAAGTACATTACAAGTTATTATAATTAATTACAGTTTCATTAAAGTACATTACAAGTTATTATCATTAATTACAGTTTCATTAAAGTACATTACGTCGTTTACAATTCTTACAGTGTTTTTATATTTATATATGGTTATTAGTACAACACAAGGTACATGGGCACATAAAATATATATTTACACAACATGACAGACATGATACTAAGTTATAAATTTGAAATCAGAGGCAGAGGTCTTTCGTTTTCAGATGTTCGATTTATGCTGTGATTAGCGGAATTCGACCACTTGCCTAAGCATTTATGAATATATTGCGAAGGGTGAACGTACTTAAAAAAAAATAATAATAAAAAAATAATACATGCAAACGTATTTGGACGATTTTGAACGAACAGATACGGAGGCATAAAGTTTCGCACCATTTCGTACACTGACACAGTAAAAATGAATATCTAATAAAATTGATATAGGATAATTGTCAAGATATGGACGTATAGATGAATATGGTTGAATAATAATGACGTATAGAGTGTAAGTTTTTTTTTTTAATTATTAAAGAATTTACCATACAATGAACATGAAAGATATCCACATACCAAATGGGTGATTCAGTATTCACGGTATGGAAAACGTGAAGAGAATTAAGTTACTTTATGACGTCATAGTTATTCACATTATGTCATACGTACATTATAAGTCATTATTAGAAAAGATGAATTAGAGAAATACAGTAATGAATAAAGAAGTACAAATCGAAATTCTATCCAAAACTCGCTTACGCGATTTTGGTTTCTCATGTAAAAATGAACATTCAAACATAAAAACCATACAAACATAAATACTGCATGAAGACAATGAATCCATATAATGATTGTATAGGAATTGTTCATTGTTCATTTTTACACACACACACACACACACATATATATATATATATATTTAATTCCTTGTTCCATGCACGGTCTGTGTGTATCATATATACTGTATGTATGATGTGCCTCGGTGGTGTAGTGGTTAGCGTCGCTGACTACGAATCCATCGGCCCCGGGATCGAGACCCGGTGACGGCAGCCGGCTCGCAGCAAAACCCAGCTGTTCATCCTTCCACACAATAAAGAAAGTGATTGGTCGATAAATGGGTACCTTGGGTGGCTAGACGCTGGGATGTTGGTGGGGTGAGCTTCGGATTCCACGTTAAACTGTAGGGCTAAGGTGGAGTGAAAAGCTTGACCTTCGTCAGAATGAACAATTCGAGCTGAAGCTAATCAAAGGTTACCAAAGGTATATATATATATATATATATATATAGGTCGTCCGATAAGTGAGTGGCGATTCTATGTCAGTTAGCATAGTGTACTAATATCTTTGATATCTAATAAATGTCTATGCTTTTTTCAATTAAGCTAGCTTCACATGAAATCCAAATTTTAAATTTTGCAGTAATTCATGTTTATTTCTGTTTGTTCTGGTTTTTCATTGTTTTATTTTTATTATTTCTAATTATTGGCGTTGCAATGGCTGAGGTAGACGCACGTGTTGATAAAATTTGTGATCAAAGTCCATACACATATGAAGCACGGATATTAGCAGGAACATGGTTGCATGGATCTGGAAAAACAAAGCATTGCATGAAGGTAGTACGCGAAAGGTTTGAACAAAGATTTAATGATGTGCCGCCAAAGGGCGAAATTATTAGAAAATGGGAACACAAATTATTCACAACTGGGATGATAATTGATAAAAAACGCCGTGGTCGCCCCAAAGCAAGAGCAAGATTGTAAGATGATGTTCAAGTGTCAATTCGACAATCGCCAACCAAAAGTATTCGTAGGCGTGCATCTGCATTAAATGTTCCGAAATCAACACTGCATGATTTGATGAAAAAAGACTTGCATTTTAAAGCTTTCCGCCCAACCTCCGTTCAGTTTTTATCGCCACAAGATAAAATTGTCAGAGTTAATGCTTGTCAACAAATTCTTGAAGCTTTTCCAAGTAAAGCCGAGAGAGATCGTACGTTCTTCAGTGATGAATGTGCCCTTTATGTCGATGGCAAAAGCAAATTTTCGTTTGTTTGGTCGAAAGAAAATCCTCATTATTATGATCAAGTAAAACAGTATCCCCCTCGAATCATGATATGGTGTGCAATATCAGCGCATTGTTTAATTGGTCCATTTGTGTGCACTGGTCGAATTACTTCAGGAAGTTATATCGACATGTTGGAGAACAGATTTCTACCCGCTTTAAGAAATACGAATATTCGCAACCCTATTTTTCAGCAAGATGGTGCTCCAGGACACACCGCTTTCGCTGCGCGTGAGTTCCTAGACAGAAATTTTCCTGGCAGATGGATCGGAAAGTATGGTCCTGTAACTTGGCCTCCGCGGAGTCCGGACTTGACTACCTCGGATAATACCCTCTGGGGAATCCTCAAGATGCAGATTAATGGCCGTGAAAATCAAAGTGAATCTGATCTGACAAAAATCGCAGAAGTTGTGTTAAGTGACATCAATGAGGATAAAGAATTTTACAAAAAATGTCAGACAGGACATGGAGACGCATACAGCTTGCTGTTCGTGTAAATGGCGATCAGGTTGATCCCTATGACAATTAATTATCGAATTAATTATAAGTTTACTAATAATAAAATTCCTTCTAATAAAATTTTTATTATCCTTTATCTTTTATTTATAAATTGTTCCCGAATCGCCACTCACTTATCGGACGACCTGTTATACAGGGTGTCCCAGAATTAACTATCTATTTCAATGAAATCGGACAAATTTAATAAAAACTGACATAATTTTGTGTTTATTACTAAATTATGATAGAAAAACAAATAGATTTATAAATCATAAGTCAAAACTTTATTGAGAAGTTTCAACATGTGCACCGTCTGTATCTCTGCAAATTTCAAATCTATCCTCAGCGCTGCGAAACACATTTTGAAGCATTTCAGGTGTTATCTCCCGCACTGCCAACTGGATGCGTTCTTTAAGTTCAGCTAAACTATTGATCTTTTGGCGATAAACCTTTGTTTTTATGAAACCCCATGCAAAGAAATCCAGGGGTGTCAAATCCGGAGAACGCGGAGGCCAAGGTCGTGGTCCTCCACGTCCAATTCACCGATTCGGAAGGCGTCTGTTGAGGTATTCTCGAACAATTAGAGCATAATGACATGGTGCTCCATCTTGTTGAAACACAACATTATCAAGAATGCCATCATCAAGAAGCTGTGGTTCGAGAAACTGCTGAAGCATATCAAGGTAGACGGTACCTGTTACAGTTGCTTCCGCAAAGAAGAATGGGCCATAAATTTTGGATTTGGTCATTCCAAGCCACACGTTAACTTTTGGAGAGTCTCTTTGCCATTCTATGACTTCAGACGGTCTTTCATTGGACTAGATAATGAAAAAATTATGAAAATAAAATTATGAAAAAAATTTAGAAATTTATACATTTTTAACACATATTAAACATGATAAACATAAATAAAAGTGTGTTTTTAAAAAATTTGTCCGATTTCATTGAAATAGATAGTTAATTCTGGGACACCCTGTATATGTAAAAAATGTGGTTTCGAATACACAGGAAATATATTATCATAGCGACGTCTAGTTTTTACCTGAAAATGGTTATTATTTCATTTAAAGACGTAAGATTTCTATAAAGTTCATTTGATTTTATACTAAAGTTGCAAAATCTTGAAATGTCATTCTACTTATCTAATATTTCCCCTATGAATTTCATTAACATTTTTATATAATAGTTATGCTGATCTCAAGTGTTCTCGTATGACTGTATTCGTCTGTTAATTTTTTTATGAACATTTTACACTTATGTTCATATTGCAATAATTTCTATTTGTCGAAGAATAAATGATTTTTATGGTTTGTTTTTGTTTTAAAAATATATTTTTTAGGATAATTTTTTTTTTTTTAGATTTGTATTTCAAAACTTTTTTAAAGAAATTAATGCTTTATTTCAGAATTGCATTTTTTTATGCAGGAAGAAAGGGCCAAGGGCGAATGCCCGTCTAGTATAACTAAGTGATTTTGAGAAAAAACAATATTCCCTCCCCCCCCACCAAAAAGTCTATTCGATCATTTAATTCGATCTGTTAATAAAATAACATAAATAATATGGGTCCTAATTTTTGGCACACCCTGTATATAAGTTTTGTTTAATTACGATGTCGTTATTTACCCATAAATAAAATAAATTATCAGAATTGAGTTGTAGAAAATAAAACAGAAACTAATACAAGTATTTATTAATGATCTTTTAAGCCGCACTTCCTGTCCTATCCACTTCTATGCTGATGATTCTACTCTTCACTGCTCCACTCGCTTCACAAAGCGTCCCTCTCAACAGTCACTCCATGATTCGCGTGAGACGGCTATGATACACCTGAACTCTAATCTTTCTACTATCTCTGACTGGGGCAGGGAAAACCTTGTGGCTTTCAATGCCTCAAAAACTCAGTTCCTTCATCTGTCTACTCGTCACACACTGTCTACTCGTCTACACACTCTTCCACACGACTTTCCCCTTATCTTCAACAATACACAACTCAATCCGTCTTCTTCTCTTAACATTCTTGGTATTTTCTTTTCTCGTGATCTTCCTTGGAAAGATCATATATACTCTCTCTCTCTCTCTCTCTCTCTCTCTCTCTCTAAAACAGTTTCTAAGAGGTTAGGTGTGCTGTACCGGCTCCGTAGTTTCAACCCACTGAATTAAATAATTCAGTCTCAACCCACACATCTCTACTTGACTGGATGAAATCAAAGTCTTTTCGTCTCATCAGTTCCCCGCCTTTTACTGACTGTCTTCAATCCCTTTCTCTTTGCCGCAATGTTGCCTCATTCTCTCCTTAGTGTCGCTATTATAACGGACACTGTTCTTCTGAACTCTCTAACTGCATGCCTCCTCCTTTAAGGAGAGCATGTAGTACCCGACTTTCAACACATTCTCATTCCTTTTCTATCCAACTCTCTAACGGAAGGGTAAATTGATATTCTTAAGCTTTCATCTACTCAACCAGTCAACTCTGGAACAACCTTCCTCAATCCATCTTTCCTCCTGTCTATAACTTCAAATCTTTCAAACGCAGAGTGTTCAGACATCTGGATAACCTTGGACCTTGATTTTGGCTCTCTTCTTCCTTTATGGGAGGGGCCTACCTACATAAAAATAAAAATAATTAAAATAAATATTAAATTAAGAGGTCATCATATATTAAGTGACAAACTGTCACTTTAGCCAAATATTATTTTTTTATTAAAAGGTTAATACCGTTAATAAATATTTAAATACCTTTTTAATTTTGTAAATATTTAAATTTTCTCGTAAAGGAATTTTGTTTTCGGATTAAACACTGAATAAATGAATGAATAATTCTTTAATTATAAAATAAATATAATTTTTGTTATAATAATTTTAACATTAAATAATTGTGAAATTACATTATTTATTTAATTTAATTTGGCTCTTAAGCTTAACACATTCCGCAGTTTGACTCACTGGTGGGCCAAATTGGGCCAAATTTGTTCCATCGGTGGGTTGGCCGGCAGAGAATGTGTTTAGGCTTTGTTTATTAATAATAATTCGACATTTTGTCCATTTACAACAGACATATTTAGGGAGGTTATCTAACCTTTTTCGGCGCGGTGCGTATAAAAGTGACGCTTGAAAAGTTAATCTGACCAAACCTAACTTAACCTAACCTAACCTAACTTGTCCTCTCCTCTCTTATCCTACCCTAACCTTTATTAACCCTTTATAGGCGACCGGTAGAAATTGGTAACGTTTTAAATACACGCATTAATAACTAAACCTCGCAAAAACATCTTTCGTTAAAGGATTAAATATCAAATCTTTTCTTTTCTGTCTTGCGAGGTGTTGGCGTTTCCGACGTCGGCATCTGTTGTCACTTTTCACTTTTTTAAGGGGTCTGCTGGCTTCCTGGTGGAGTTTGTAGACCTCGGGGTCCGGACCGCCAAAAGTAAAAAAAGAAGAGCTTGCTCTAAACAGCTGCGTGCGCCCAGTTGAGCCCGGGTATTTTTCCTCTTCTACACACGTTCTCGTTTCTCCTCCTACCCTTTCTCTTTCTATCCCACTACTTCTGTTTCCGTATCTCTTCTTACATGTCTCCTTTCTTGGTCACTCTGTCCTATCAAGCAGTTCATCGTGGAATTTGGTTGTATAACCAAGTCTATTGTCTGTGAAAAGCAAGAAATCAAATTATAATGAAATCACTCTATGCGTTAGTTTTAACGTTTTACTGTACGTTTTCAATACAATAGTTCCGACATTGTTTCAAGGTATCGTGTCTGTCTAGGTTAGGTTAGGTTAGGTTAGGTCAATATCCACTTTTTGTCAATTTTGTATCATGGTATAAATTACACGAATTTACTGAAAATTTCAGGGATTTCACGAAATCGCTAGTTTCACTATCTTACTGTAACATACACATAATTCTGCCCATACGCCCATTTCAGGGTATGAACAGTTCGCAGCAGTATTAACAAGTAAATAAGAGGTCAATGTACTGGCAATGCTTCTGTACGTACAGTTGCCCGCATATGTAATGTTCCTCGCTTCACAGGCGACTCCGCACATGTGGCAACGCCGCAGTAATAGTCAAGATACCCTAACTAGGGGAAGGTGGGGTGGAGGGGGGACAACCGAGTCCAACAACATATAACACAGACATATATAGTCCGTGAGCCAGACCCCAAATTTTGACCAATCGGTACCATTAAGGCGAACCAATGCTTTTTGGAAAGCTTATAATTTGTAGTTTCCAAATATGCTTGCTGGACATCTGTATCTGGTAGCGTTTTAGTGTAAATCTTTATCAAACGTAGGCACCTAATATTTTAATATCGGGGGCAAACTTAAAATGTTGATAAAACAATAAAGTTACGTTTTTGAAATGTCCACCAACCATATTATCATCTACTTAGCGTCCTTAATCATTGGTATGAGGGACGTTTCGTTCCTCCGAGTGGTACCGATCAACCCTTCTGGCCTACGGACTAATATATCTAAAGGATGCGCAGTCATTGACATACAGGTAATTATAATGTAATGTCTGTGTTTTTTAAAGATAACCAATTAATATGATCGTGAACAGCGTTGAACTCCATGTAGTTTATTATGATTACTGCCAGTCTATATGAACAGCTACCACAATACAACTTTTTATATACTAGTGGATTTGAACCAAATTTAACAAATAAGATGATATTTTTAAAGAAACTTGCGATTACATGAGGGTTTAAACAACATGTGTGATTCATTAAATCTATAAAACATGTTATTACATCAAGTTGACTAGTATATTTACCAGTAAAGAACCTGGAGCTCAAAATTAGCAAATTCAATAAAAACTAGTGGTGTACTGATTCATCGGCATTTGCAGAATCGGCCATTTTTTGAGCATTGGCATCGGCCAAATTTAGCTGATTCTCTTACTGATTATTTGAAATTTTAAAATTTTCATTACAAAACAAAATCTTTTTTCTGTAGCTCTTTGTTGTTTAGCCGATCAGCCCACCCTGATCGAGCAAGCCGGCGGCACGCAGGTAACCGATCGCCCTCTTCGGAGTGGACCAGAGGTTCAGCGCACTAGTGATGTTGTGTTGTGTTCGTTGTTGTGCTAGAGCGGTACAGTCTGTCATAATGTGTTCAATTGTTTGTGGTGTGTCCTGGCACAGGTGGCAGGTGTCGTCTATGGAGTTGTCTAGTCTGTGTTTATATGTTAGTAAGTTGGGGTGATGTCCACATCGGAATCGTGCTAAGTTAACTCGATCCGATCTGCTCAGGCTGATCTCTGACCTGTTAATGGGTGGCGGCTTCGCACCTAGGACCGCATTCGGACCAAGTAGTGTCAGTGCTTTGTGGGTTAGGTGTGTGTGTATGTGTTTTCTGTACTGTGTGATGTCTGTGGGGCGTGGTATGGAATGGAGTATTTGGTTATAATGTCTCTCTGGTGTTACCTTAATGGTGCGAGGTGTCGGTGCGTGATTGTACATGTAGTGGCAAGGGTGTTGTGGGTTAGTTGTCGCTGCTGCCATGAATTGTGTTCCCCTCATGTCTAAATGTTCCCTAACTTTCAGTATTTTTGTTTCTGTGTGCAGGTGTTCTATTGGTGTTGTTTGAGTGCATCCTGTAATGATACGAAGTGCGTTGTTTTGTATTGTCTGTAAGGTGTTTGTGTGTGTGTTTGAGATAATGGGTGCCCAGCATGGGCTAGCATAGTCCATAACTGAGCGAATATATTGTTTGTATATGAGTGATGTTGTTTCCTGCTGGTGTCCAAACTTTGTGCCTGTTAGTACCCTAAGCGTGTTAAGTCTTGACGTACATTTGTTTTTAATATCCTGAATGTGGTTTGCAAAAGATAATGGTCCTGTGATTGTGTGGAATGTTGATGTTGTTTAGTGTAAGCTGTGGAATTACCTGGTGTTCTTTTGTGTTGCTTGTAAGCAAGGTGATGGTTGATTTTGTGGGCGCTACTTTGAGTCTATTGTGTGTGAGCCAGTCTTGTATACTGTTTATGTATGTTTGTAGGTTATTTGTAGCGGTGTCGATGTTGTTGTGGGTGGATGTTAGAGTGATGTTATCTGCATATGATGATAAGGTAAGCTTGTTATCTATGGGTGTTGGAATGTCATGCATGTATAAGTTGAAGAGTGTTGGTGAGAGAACAGAGCCTTGAGGGACCCCGTTCGGAAAAAGCTTGTTTTTGGATGACTTGCCATTAAATGTGACATGTGAGTATCTTCCTGAAAGATAGTTGCTCAGCCACCTTTTGGTGTTATTGTGCAGGTTTGTGTTGAGTATTTTGTTTATGAGAGGGAAGCGTGGGATAGCATCAAATGCTTTACTAATGTCTATTGTTGCTAATAGTGTACGTTGAGCTGGTCGTCTGGAGTTGATGCTATCCATGATGTGCTGCGTGAGGTTAGTGAGTAATGTCGTGGTTGAGTGGTGAGGTCTGAATCCATGTTGAGTAGGCGATAGTGGAATGTGTGGGTTGGTGATTTGTAAGATTAGTCTTTCTGTTACTTTGGAAGGTGTGCATAGTAAAGTAATGGGTCTATAGGAAGCTGGTTCTGTTGGATTTTTGTTTGGTTTGAGTAGTGTAATAATTTTACCTTGTTTCCATATGTCAGGAATAATACAGTGTTGGTATGAATATGTGCTGATATTTGTGAGAGCTAGTATTCCTTGTGGGCCCAAGTGTTTAAGGTGTATGTTAGATATGTTGTCTGGTCCAGTAGCCTTCGAATTCTTAATGTTTTTGATGATCTTGGTGGTCTGGTCTGTATTGAAGGGTGTAATGGTTGTGTCGAGTCTGTAGGTTTTCTTGTGTCTGGCTGTTTGTCTGTCTGCATGTTTCTGGTTGTTGTCTCTGTTTAAGTGACTTATCTTTGCGTAGTGATTAACTAGAATGTTAGCTTGTTGTGTGTATGTTGGGATATTATTTTGGCTGCGACAGATAGCCGCGTGTGAGGTGTGAATGCCGCTGTTAGAGTGGGTAATGCCGTTTATAGTCTTGTATAGCCTGGATGTATCTGTGGAGTGGTTTAATGTTGTTATGAATTCCCTGAATGTTTCTGTTTGTTTTTCTTTGAGTTTGTTGTTTATTTCTGTGTTGAGCTGTTGTATCTGCTGTTTTATGGCTTCTGTGTGTGGGGTTTGTGTGTTATATTTGAGGTGTATATTTTTTATTTGTGTTATATTTGTAGCTCTTTGTTATTACCATATCTTAGAAGTTGGAATTTTATTTCGTTGAACTTCATATTGTCTTCTGCCCACTGGAATAATGTTTCAATGTCGTTTTGTAATTTTCTTATGTCATCTTCGTCCTTAATATCTGCATCAATATCTGCAATCATTATTATGAACAGCAAGGGAGTTAATACTGTCCCTTGTGGGACAGAGCTCACGACTTCCGAGACTTCCGATTTAACTCCGTTTACCACCACTCTTAGCGTTCTTTGCATCAAGAAAGTAAATATCCACCTTCCAAGCTTTCCAGTAATTCCTGTATCCTTAAGTTTGTGTGCTATGATTCCATGGTCACATTTATCGAAGGCTTTAGCAAAGTCAGTATATATTACATCAATGTTTTGTCCTCGACACAATGTTCCTAATATTTTCTCCTGGTGGTCTAGTAGCTGTGACAGGCATGATCTACCCGCCCTGAAGCCATGTTGATTTGGGTTGTATAAATCTTTTTCTTGTAGGTAGTAGGTAGTTTTGCCTCTAATTATGCGTTCAAAACGCTCTGTTACCACCTTTAAATAGAGGGGGCAATGTTCACGTTCTTTAAGGGGAGTGGAATTTGTCCTATGTCAAGTGATTTCCTCCATAGTAAGTATAGTGGATTTGCAATACTCTCTTTGCATTTCTTCAGAAATGTGGCACTCCATGTGTCTGGCCCTGGCGCTGCATTGTCTCGCATCTGTGATAAGGCATCTGTGATATGTATATATACAGAATATATATATTAGTGGTGGACCGGATATCCGCATCCGCACTTCTGACTGCGGATGTTATGCGGATATTACCTCTAATAAATTATGCAATTTACAATTAAATTAGCTTATAAAGTAGCTTATAAGGCCCAGTCATGCACATTTCATGTAAAGTATTAATTATTAATGAACAAACAAATATATAAACCTCAAAATATAAATAGCTGGTAACACAGAAAATTGAATGAAACTTGTTTCATTGAATTTTCTGTGGCTGAAACTCTTGAGAAAGTTATTATTTTTATCATAATGAAAATATTAATTTTAATTCTTATGCATTGCCTGCCATAATAGTAATATCACGAAATTTGAAAAATTATGTCATATATTCATAATTCTATATTATATTGATAGATTAACTAAATATCCGCAACCGCATCCGCGGATATTGAAATTAAAGATCCGCATCCGCAGATGTTGAAAAACTGACATCCGGTCCACCACTATATATATATATATATATATGTACAGTATATATATATATATATATAGCGTTGAACTTCCACCGGGGCAACGGCGGGTCGCTCCGCTAGTTACTATATAAGACTAGTAAACTACATGGAGTTCAACGCTGTTCACGATCATATTAATTGTTTATGAACACAGATATTACATTATAATTACCTGTATGTCAATGACTGCGCATTCAAATTTCAATTGTCCTTTAGATATACTGTATATATCTGTGTTATATGTTGTTGGACTAGGTTGTCCTCCCTCCACCTACACCTTCGCCTAGTTGGGGTACCTTGACTATCACTGCGGCGTTGCCACATGTACAGAGTAGCCTGTGAGGCGAAGAACATTACATATGCGGGCAACTGTACCTTATTACCATTAAAAAAACAACCATGCTTTGTGTTATCATAATATCATATTTTCGTCAGTTTGTATTGCAGACACTCCCAGTTATTATCAGTCCCGGTGCATAGTTCTTCAGGAGCAAGACGCACCATGAATTTGTGTTTCCTCCTCAAGGCGAGACAAATATACCCGCATCAATCAGCACATTCATATAACCTCGGGATGTACTGTATATTTAAATATACCTTCTGAATAATTTTGCCCCATGCAACGTATTTTTTTCTAATTTTTTTTTTCTCATTAATTAATGATGTACGATTATTATTAATACGTATTTTTATAAGATTTTTTATAATTGTGATCACTCACTTATAATAATCATTTATATTAATTATTATATCCTAACAATAAAGCTTATCATTATCATTTTAATTATCATTATCATTATACTCAGACTAATTAAAATAGCCAAAAAACACCATTAACTCATTGACAACCATAATTCATTGATGTTATGATTCCATTAACCAAGTTAATTCTTCTGTTAACAGACTTCAGTAGTTGAAAGAACCATTTCAGTTTTAATTACTTTCAAGGAAGTAATTTTTCTCTGTAATGCCTCTGAGTGTATATAAAAAAAGTTTGGCTTTATGCACTTCGGGTCGACAAGACCATAACATCGACATTCTAAAAATTAACCTTAACTTAACCTAACCTTAACCCAACCCTAACCTAACTTAACCATAACCTAACCCAACCTAACTTAACCTAACCTTAACCTAATCCATAATATACTTATCGATAGAATATCAAGTCGATTAGATGTCGTAATCCCAAAAAATTTCAGTGTATATTAGTGATGGGACGATGCATCGCAATCGCAATCGCAATCGCGATACAATCGCACATTTTTTACAATCGCAATCGCAATTGCAATCGCATTTAATGAGTGCGATTGTTGCGATTGTGAACAAAAGATTTAAATCTCTACAAAAGTTGCTATGAAAGCTGCTCTTTCATGCGTACTTAAAGGAAAGTTTAGCTAACAACAATACGGAATAATAAATAAATAATAAATAAGTCAAAAACAGAAATGAAAACGGGTTGCGAATTAGTTGAAAACAGAATAAAAAATTGGTTTAATAATAACAATAAGTACACCTCTTTATTTGCTCTATGTAAAATTGGAATGTTAAAAAATCAAGCTAACCCTATGGTAGGTAACGCGTTTAGGTATATTTAAAGCATAAATGAGCGTTATGTGAGGCTAAAGCTAAAACATCGCAATCGCAATCGCGCGATTTTCAAATTCTGACAATCGCAATCGCAATCGCAACAGCGATTGTATGAAATATGACAATCGTCCCATCACTAGTGTATATACATTATATAAAATATTTTTATATTACTCTACAACACCTTCACAACACCTTCATATATTCTCGTTATAGGTGGATCTTGAGGATGTCAAAAACCCAAAAAGGTTTTACTCTTGACTTAAAGAAACCTCAAATGAGGTGGAAAATCAAAAAGTTTTTTTGCAATTATCACAAAATCTGAAAGCAATTTGGAACTTTCGAAAGCAAAAGTTGGAAGAATGAGTGGAGAAAGTCATCAAAACATGTCTGATCCATCATTTATGTTTGAGGACATTATTAATATGTCTTGGTTTTGTGTGTGTGTAAATTTATATAAAAGTTAGTAACAGAGGGTTTTTTATCAAGTTAATTATACAGGGTGTCCCATAAGTCCGGTCTCATAGGAAAATTTTTAACTTACATTTACAAAAGTAATACATTAGAACTAAAACAAATGTTCAAATTGATGTCTTGTTTTGAGACCTTTTTATTGTTGTAGGTAGAATAACAGGCAATGGCTAATATAGAAGTGAGTTACACTCATGAGGAAAAGGCTTCCGCCTTTTCCTCACGAGTGTAACTCGTAAAAGTTCCCAAAAAAAGACATCAATTTGAACATTTGTTTTTGTTCTAATGTATTACGTTTGTAAATTTAACTTAAAATAACTTATGGGACACCCTGTATAGAGTTACCTAATTCAAATTAGGGAGAATTTTCTTTTTAAACATTTTCATTTTAACACTTTTTTACGGAAAAGGATTATTTTTATTAAAAAGAAAAAGAATAAGGTTACTACTGTAATAGTAATTATTTTCAACTATTCATTTGTTCAGAAGGAAATTTTGTACTGAAATGATAGTAATTTACGCGTATTTTTTTTATTTTTTATTTTTTTTCAGGAAAATAAAGCTTTTCTCGAGGCTAAAGGGAGTTATTTACTTGTTTTAATTTACTTACTTCAGATTTCTTCGACCCCTCTGTAACATCCCGCATCATTTGGGGGATCCTGACCTTGTAGCTTACTACGCATGACTGGTCTGGGACTTTGCACGAGAACCTGTCCAGTTGGTAGTTGAATGTCTTTAAATAGGTGTGCTGGAGGTTTCCGAGTTTTTTTCAGTATCACGTTAAAATGTTTTGGATTATATGGAACATAATTTTTGTTTCTGTACGACTCGTAATTAATGTAATTAATTAACTTGCGTAATAAAGCTTTTGATTCAATGTTCATTTTTGTAGGTTTTAATTTAAAATATTTTATATTACTAATGTAGGAATATTAAGTTTTGGAATATTTTGCATGAACAAATTACGTAATAGGCCCCGTGTTTATCTACAGGATGTCCACAATGTCTCGTGACCCAAGTAAAATACTAATTGATTTTCATTTTTATTTCAAACCCATTTGAGATGTGTGATAGCAGCAACTGTACTATTGAACAACGCATATTGGCTAGTATCTGTGTCCATGAGCGACCACGTAATGTCAAAAACCATTGAAAATATTCGTGCAGACTTCAGGACCGAGTCTCAACAGAATCCTTTTTGGAAGAGCTGTACGACTGAATCGGTCCTGGAAGTCTGCACAAATACAGTGTTTTCAATGGTTTTGCTATTACGTGGTCGCTCATGGACCCAGGTACTAGCCAATATGCGTTGTTCAATCGTACAGTTGCTGCTATCACACATTTCAAATGGGTCTGAACGAAAGACAAAATACAAGACATTGTGGACACCCTGTGCATATTTTTTTACGCTTTTTAAGTCATTGAACAAAACATATATATATATATATATATATTTATAATATATACACACCGGTGTATATATATATATATATATATATATATATATACTGTATATATATTTAAATATATATAACGAGGTAACATTTTTTTTTTTAAGTTCGGGAAGAACCGATTCGCTTCTATTTAAAAGGGCATATCTCGGCGGAAAAACAAAGAAAAAGTGAGAGGAAAGACAGAGGATAAAGAAAGGGTGGAGGGGACAGTCGAAGTGGAAAAAGACCAAGGATGACAAAGACTGCAGGGTCGAGCCCCATCATCCTTGGGTGCTAGGGCCTGGAGGGCGCACGTGAAACCTCCAGGAACAAGCACACACAAACGAGCACAAAGAGCACGAGCTTAGAACCCCTTTGCGGGAAAACGAGGTAACATATATATACATATATATATATACATATATATATATACTGTATATACTGTATATAATAAAAATTCTTCTCGTTCACATCCATTATTTATAAAGAGATATTTAAAAAAAAACTCCATTAGTGAATATAATTTTTTCAAGAATGGAACTTTACTAGATATAAAATCCATCTAAAATGAAATTCGAAATTAAACAGAATATTTTCACAATTAGAAGATGGAACGACGAAGAGAATGGAAGATTGAGGAAAGAATTAGTCGTAATGAGGTAGATTCTACAGAGAATAAGGCTGTCGCTAATTAGAAGCGCAAAAATTCATATTTCACGCAAATGAGTGGATTTGCTCGCTAATTTCAACGAAGTTGAAGAGTTTGGAAAAGACTTAAGATTTATTTATTTTTTTTTTCATATCAAACATCAAAATATGACGAGTGAAAACAACGTAATTTAGTTATAGGTTACTTCTCTCCCGTCAATATTTGTTTTAGTATTAAATACAATGAACCAAAAAAATCCGAATTAAATCCTTTCATTTCTGAAGGAAATTCTTTTGTCACATTTAAAAGGTACTTATTTTTTTTCTTAAAATGAAAGAAATTTACAACACATTAAAAGATAAACTTTGGTCCAAAGAACGAGATCTTTAATCTGATGCAATTTTCGTTATTTATAAAAGAAAATTGGCTTTTAAAGATTTTTCTTTGTCATTTTCTCATTTTCTTTTGAATTAAAAGGTTTTCATTTTCATTTTTTTTTGGCTTATTCTGCGTTGAGTATCCCCTTTATTTAATGCATTATCGTAAATGGAAAACGGAAGTACGGATGCGGAAATAAGTTCGCAGGAAAAATGTTTATGAAAAATGTATTGAAAATTAAAAGAGGATAAAATAATTTAGAATTATTTGGAGAATAGTCTCACAGGCTCCGATTTCGTCTTTTTATGCATGATTTAGTACCGAATACACTCTTCACACCTTAGGCACTCCTTGCCACTAAAATTACCTGATAAAGAGGTGAGCAAGATGTAATTTAATGGTTAATGTATTGTTTTGGCATAATTAAAGAGCAAATATGATTTAGCCTTCGGAATAGATACATATACGCTCTCACATTTCCACTAAAAGGGAAGAGAATTTCTTCTTTACCCACCTTTCACTCACTCACTTCTATTGATACATGATGCAGAGGTGAGCAAGATGTAATGTTTGATGTATTGTTTTGGCATAATTAAGATGCAAATATACTTTAGCCTTCGGAATAGATGTGCTTTTACAGTTCCACTAAAAGACAAGAGAATTTCTTCCTTACCCACCCTTCATTCACTCACTCCCATTGATACAAGATAAAGAGGTGACCAAGATGTAATATAACCATTACGTCATTATGCCATTCCTCCCGCAGTGCAGTTTCCAATACTGAAAGACAAGTTGGTCTGTGCTGTCTGTCCGTAATGCGAAACTCGAGTTTAACCAGACATGTTCTATCGGATTTAGATCAGGGATTTGATTAGGTCATAATATAATATGTTGTCCACGTTATACTGCTTGAACGAAGGGGTTACAATCATGGCTCTGTAACAAAAGGCATTGTCATTTTGTTTATAAGTGTTGGCGCTACACTGTTGTCCATCTTCAAGCTAAATGTAAAACAAATTAAAAAACATTAAAAGAGAAATTTTAAAAATTAATAAAAAAACATTAGGAGTGATTAAAATGAAAATTTTAATAATCGGAATACAAATAAAAAAATCATTAAAATTAACACATTATATTATATACAGGGTGACCCAGAAAGGGGTTTCCAAAAATAACTTAAAATATATTTTTTGCCGCATTTTGGACCACCCTGTATAATAAACTATCAACAACAGTAAATTTCTCGAACTTTATTTACGTATTACGAGTTAAACGCTAACTAAAAGTTGAAATAAAAACAGAAGGCATTTGTTGGTTTTCTAGGGCAGTGCTTCTTAAAGTGGTGAATGGTTCACCCAAGGGTGAATAAAAACTTTGCTAGGGTGAATGGAATCTTAGGGGTGAATGAAAGGTGAATGAAGTAATAAGGATGAATGAACTAAACTAGACTGAATTATTATAATTTTTGCTCAGGTTTGAAACTGGTAACTGCCTGGCCGGATAAATATAGACTAGTTGGCAGCTGTGCAGACTTCGGATAATCTCTAGGAGCGCTCCATTTTTCAACATTAAACTTACACTCATAAAACATATACCATTTGAAAGCTCACATTTTTCTGAGTCTAAAAATGTAGTAATCCAAAAGTATCAATAGCAAATAAAAATTAACTAGATTTAATTAATTGTTTGACACGTGACTTCATTAACTACATTATAAAGGTTGGCTAAGTTATAAATTTTCAGTCTGTGTTGTAAGATGGTGTTTTTGGTAATTGTTACGCTAACCGGGTCAATCCCAGAATAGGCACATGATGTACCTCAATCCCAGATGAAGCACCTGCGTTCAACCTCAATCCCAGAATAGGCACCTTGCAAGGAATTAAATAAAAAAAACCTGATGATTACAAAATTTATTGTTTATACAAAGTTTATTACAAATGTAATAAAGGCAAAGCTATAAAAGGTTTAAAGTGGTTTAATGAATAAAGAAAAATTTTAGATATTATAAATTCCTGCAATATGAACCCGAATGTTTCTGAATCCATCTGAAGCAAATCTATCTTGCCAGATAAATTGGTATAGATATGTTTCTAATAATTCACGACGACATCCTCTCATGGTTTTGATTATAATTGATTTATGCTTGTTCCAATAAGATTCTATATTTTGTGTATGTTAAATGTGAAAATCAGGTAAAAATCAAACTGGTAAGAATAGCAAAACTAACCAAAAAAGCAGAAGATATAGCAAAAGATTAGGTTAGGTTAGGTTAGGTTAGGTTAGAGTTGATTTTTTCAAATATTGATAAAAACAATGAAATTATATCTCTAAAAACTGTTTATATTTTTTTCTCCTCAATCCCAGATTAAGCACCTGTGTTTTGCCTCAATTCCAGATTAAGCACCTAAAAATGATTTCAGGTGCCTATTCTGGGATTGATCCCGCTAACCTAACCTAACATGAATATGTTATTACATTATCATTTGTATAATTTAGGTATCGGGGGTACGGGGGCGGAGCTCCCGTAAAGATCACGCATCACAAATTGATCGGTATAGGGTTTTATATTTAAACCTAGTTATTTTTTGTTTGCTATTGATACTTTTGGATTACTACATTTTTAGACTCAGAAAAATGTGAGCTTTCAAATGGTATATGGTTTATGAGTGTATGTTTAATATTGAAAAATGGAGCGCTTCTAGAGATTTACCCAGACTTCTAATTGCCAGTGATAGTGAGTTATTAAATTTTATCTAATTATAAAATAGAACTGGTAATTTGTGATAGTGTTAAGTTATGTTATGCTGTTAATAATCAGAAATATAGCGATACATTTGTAAGAGTTTCAAGTAGTAATTTAGGATCACTTTAACATATTGTTTCCCAGTGTCGATCACTTTAACATAGTGCTTCCCAGTGTTAATCACTTTAACATAGTGCTTCACAAAAATAGACATTACACAACCAATTACATTACAATAATTTATAATATTTAGAGATTAGCTAGTCGAGAAAATGTAAACTTATGGAAAACTTAACTTATTATGCTTTGCCATTTTTTGTGAATGTAAAATATTTTGATCACCTGAAGATCAGGGCCCTCAGCCTTCTTTAGTTAGCCTTATAAGGCTAACTAACGAAAATATCACGACCTAACCTAACCAATCGTTAGATCAACTGTATGCCCTTGACGATTGGTTAGGTTAGGTCGTGATATTTTCGTTCGTTAGCCTAGATTACCAACCTCTTTCTAACCAACCAACCTTTCTCTTTTTAACATATTGCTTCCCAGTGTTAATCACTTTAACATATTACTTCCCAGGAGGGATCACTTTAACATATTGCTTCTCGAATGCTTTGGGAAGCAATATGTTAAAGTGATGCGTAATTTAGCTTAACTTTATTATTTTATTTACTTTCCAGATATTTGACAAAGCATTTCAAAAAGTTTATAATTAAATAAAGCATAAACTGAGGCAGAAATGATATATTAGAGGCCAAAGATATTAATGAAGCGAATAAAGAAAATAGATATATTATTTAAGGTTTTATATATGTATCAAACTGATTCAGTCAATAATAATAAGCATCAGATTTGGAGTAATAAAGATTGCTTATAAGGTAAGTAAAATGTAAGAATTGATCATCATTTGCGACCATCTGCAGTTGCTCTCTAGCAATTTTAAGTATATTTTCCTCAGAAGGATGCACAGGCCTTGGATAGTCAGATGTGGATAGTCAATCCGTTCATTACTAGCCACATCAAGCGAGCAGATGTCGAGATCACAGAGGTGTTAATGGAACTCCATCATGGCTTCTCCCAAAAATCGTGTTTTGAGACGTACTCCTACTATGGAGACTATTGGGTTGGATTACTTGAATTTCCTGAATACAAATCAGCTGCATTGAAGGCCCTTGAAGTACTAGTGATAATGTCAACTACTTTTATGTGCGAACAAGGATTTTCGACTTTGGTAGAATTGAAAACCAAGAAACGAAATTCTCGTCTAGATGCCGATTTTGTGATGCGGGGTGATGTGGAGAAGGAAATTGAGCCTCGATTTCGGAAGCTTGTCACAGGAATGCACGAACACCCCAGTCATTGATGTTGCAAACCCGTTTAAAAATATGCGGTGGTATGCGTGATACTTGCCAATAATTAGCTTTGTTTTCAGTTTTTCATTGGTTTTCATTAGTCATTCATTTTTTCTGTTTTATTAATATAAATATACAAAAAACAGATTTTTTTGTTAATAAGAATGCTAGTCATTCGTTTTTTTCATTTTTGTTCAGGTAGTAAAATAAACGATATATTTTTAGTAATTAATCATTATTCCTTTCCGAACGAAGTGTTGACATGATCCATATTTAATTGTGTATGTATATAGAGAGAAAGGAAAATGGAACATAAACAAATTATAAGGTGAAGTTGGGGTTGAATAAAATTTTGTAACAATGACTCAAGGGTGAATGGCATTGAAAAAGTTTAAGAAGCACTGTTCTAGGGTGTTTCTAAAGTCGCGCAACCATATATATATATATATATATATATATATATATATATATATATGTAAAAATGAACCATAAATAATTCCCATATTCCTATATTATCTTATCCTTCATGTAATTCTTGTATTCATTTATATAGTCTCTGTATCCATTGTAAGAAAAAAGTATCCATTTTTAAAAATTCATGTTATATGGTTCATGTATTTATATAATCCTGTATATTCTTATATATTTAACTTTATATAATGCCTATACTCATATGTATGTACGTGTGTGTATTCATTTTTACATAAGGACCAAAATCGCCCAACGCGAGTTTGGATAAAATTTTTGATTTGCTTTCTACTTTGCTAAATAATTGGTGACCTGTTGTTTTTTAAAATCTCATAATTATTTTTTTAGATTTCGCTTAATAAGGAATCCTGCTTAAGCTTGCAATGTTCACATTTTGTATACACTCTCTTTCGTTATAAACAATGAGATCATGTCTTGCCTAAGCATTAAAATTGTACATCTTAAACCTTAAAATTTCACTCATATGCATATTTTAGTGTAAAGATGCATAGTCCGATTTCCACTTTTAGTTAACTTGGCAGATCATGATAACATCAGATCTGAAAAGTCGCGGTTTAAGATAAAAATATGGTTTCGTCTTCAAATATTTGGTTACTCGTTCCAGCCTTACCACAGCTAAAAAATGTACTTATTTTCAAATATTGTGCAAAAATAATACAGCCTTTTTAGCATTTAATAATAATAATGTTAGCAGTTTTTGGGTATATAAACCCACTAAAATTATTCCATTGTCATTCAGAAGCTAATTCAGAGGCTGAGCACTACCTGTACATTTAAGCAGTAAATTACAGTAAGAGAAACTTTTTATTTTTCCCTTCGAGCCTTGCTCTCTTCAGAAGAACTTAGTCATTAAACTTTCCGGATACGCTATAAGAAGAATCCGGAACCTTCAGCATTTTTAGTAAGTCTATCAGAGTCCTCCGAGCCACTATAGAAGAACTCGGAGAGTAATATAGAAGAAAACTACTTCAAGTCACACATCCGTTGCTGCCACCTAACTAGAACCCCCGTCGACTTCGAACCAATACGGGCCATAGACGGAGGGGTTAACACATATAATATATATATATATATTATATATATATGATACAGTAACCATTCTGAGTTTAATCCCATATGTGTATATATATGTATATATATATATATATATATATATATATATACACACACAGGGTGTTCTAAAATTACCTAGTAAACTTTTATATGTCCGTCGATCAGTACTGGGACGTTGTGAACAATGTATTCAAGTTGAAGGAAGACACTTTGAACATCTAAAATAAACAATTATTATTGTTGCTGTATTTGAAATAAAATTATTAAATATCACAATTTTTGTTAGGAGATTAGGTTTATATAAAAGTTTACTTGGTAATTTTATTAAAGTTATTATACTTTAGGTAACTTTATATACACTGGTTGAGCAATTTTAGAAACACCCTGTATATTTCAGTCTATAAAAAGTGGTAACTGCGAAAGCATGTTTTATCTAGGCCGGGTCGTTTTTGCTTGAAAATTTTTTTTGGGGGAGTTTAATTTACCCTGTATTACGAAAGTTTGTATACCTACATAGGAAGTATCATGACAAAGTTTCAAGCTTTTACATAAATATTTTGAGGTTCCACAAGTCACTTAAAGTTTTGGTGATTTTTTCCGATACTCCGTATAGTAAACTACAGCTCTTTGCTGACTTGCCATGATAGTTTACAAGGCAAATCACCCAGAATTCACCACGAGAATGTGGCTGTAGGTCGAATTCCACACCATGCCCAGCCCAACCTCCCTTCCATTAGTTTTTACATGTAGCTTATTGACATTTGTATTCGCATTTTGACTCAAATGTAGGCATGTTTGATCTTGAAGCAATTCTTGCCTTTATAAAACCATCTCTATTTTCCTCGCCACAGACAGAAGCTGATGGTTCTGTTACAAGTTTTACATGTCTTTCCACAGCTCGTGAATCACATGGGTACTTTTTCAATAGAGGGTTAGTTTCATCACCCCTTACGATAAGCTTTAACTGGGTGTTTGTCAAGCTTTTTGGCAGAGGTGGTTCATGTCTTGGGTAGTCTCCAAATCAAATTAAATCTGTGTAGTCTCTTGCCAAGAAATTAATTTTAGGCCATCTAAATTCTCTAATGCCAGAGGACACACTTTCCCTGGCTAAGAGAATGCGCCGGAAAGCTAACTCTCCCATCACTTGCCTTTCATCAAATAACATCGAGACCAATAAAGTTTCTGGGTGAGGAAAATATGCCCCTCTTTCAATAACAGGATCAATGACTGCCTTAAGCTCATCAGATAGGTATCTTGAACTAGATATCATAAACCAGAGGTGCCTTGGTCCCTGGTAATAGTAAGGATTTCGCTTTATATTAAACCACGTTGGGGCATAAACGCGAACAATGAATTCGGTCAGAGTTTTCAAGTTTTCTGACGGCTTTCTGGGCGCAACATAAAGTCTAACTATCCTGTTGGCTGTCGTAAGCCATCTGGCATGGTTCAAAGAACCTGGGTTGCGGTTTTCAAGGTTTTGGGAACATTGGCCTTCTATGACTGCATTACAAATTTCCATGAGATACTTTTGATCTTGGCTTAGATCGAGATCCCCCGGAATAGAAGGCATATTACTTGATTTGATTGCTTCAAACTTGACAACTAGCATCTTTTCGCACGCAGTAAGACTTTTGCCAACATTTCCAGAAGGGCTTTTGGTCCTTTGGTTTTACCATCCAAATAATTAAACTAATGGCGGAGAGGTAACTCATTGGTATGCAGCAAACACACGAACCAATGAAAAGGAGTATTGTAGTGTACCTCTAGTTGCCTGATAACTCCATTATGTATGCCAGTGTTTACATTGGTTCCATCACATCCAATGACCTTCAGATTGTCTACCTTAATATTGTTACTGTTAAGAAACTTTATCACTCCCTTAGAAATGTTAGTTCAGTTTCCAGTCACAGGAGTGAAGTGCACAAGATATTTTGATTCTGGTTCAGCTATAAGCGTGATGTGTTCCTCAGTAATTGTTGTACTGTAGTACCTCCCATCCTTACAGATATTTGCCTTAGTTAAGTCCTTTCTTCCATCAAAATACAATGTTTCTATACTTTCTTCACTTGATTTACTCAACTCCAATCTGATCTTCTTTCTCTGCCGTCTCACCTTATTCTTATCCACAACATTGTGATAATCTTCAGAGGTAATGAGACCAAAATCTTCCAGAACAGCAGAGGCAACGGCTGCACCAGCTCTGTCTGATATTCCGAATCGGTCACATGTTTTTGCTAATGAAGGCAATTTGCGAGTGAGCTTATGTGCTTCACCTGATTTCTTTATACCTTCCTCAATGTGATCATCATCATCATCACGCTCTCTATCTGTATCTGTTGATGTGTCAGAATCAGGAATTGTGTGAAAGTTATCCCAGTCCATTGGCTCTTCCCTGGAAGTGGATGGGTTATTGATATCTCCATCTTCAATGTTTTTAGAAAATCGTGCTCTTTCTTGTTCTTTACGCTCAGATCTTATTTGCAGTTTCTTCGTTGTCTGTAAATCAATACTGCCTATTGCCATTTTTTCGTGCACCTCTTTGGTCAATTAGGAAAGAACGTTCCATGTCAGGAACTTTTAGCTCTTTTTCACAAGTGCAAGAAAACAGATCATGGCATTTGAGGGCAGCAATATCAAAAAGCCTTTGATTTTTGGATTTGAACGCTGTCAGTTTAGATTCAAAATCTTTCCTTTTTCTACCAGTCTTCATCATATTTTTAGATTTTTCATGACAATCCTTTACTTTGGCTAATATTTGCCGTTCTGATATTGTTGGAATTGATGCACTTTTCCAGATCTCTTTTACCTTTGATGCAACTATTCTTGCCACATCATTAGCATTTGGCTATTTTTTCCCCTCACTAGCTCTCGGTAAGAGATATCTTGTTTGTAAATATTCTTTTAAAACGTCTTCATATAGGGGAAGTTGATTTCCACTGAGCTCAGCTTTCCCAAAAAGGGAAACAGCTGGAGTCATGATTTTTTCAACAGTTGCTTTCACTTTTACGGCCTCAGCCATTTCGGATAATTTGGGAAAGTCATTCTGTTAGTGTAACAACGCGTATTTAACGATTCAAATAACACCAGTACACATTTGAAAACTTGTCGATCGATTTTTACAAACTAGTTGGTGATTCTATATACTTTGAGTGCGCTGATCTCAAAAATATAGTTAGTTTTTCCCTATCACGTATGGTTTTCTTACTACAGGGTGTGTCATAAATCCCCCATTTATCCCCAAATGTGAACCATCTTATCGAGACCAACATTGGATTGTACATGCTAAACCATAAATTTTGTTGTTTTAGACTACAGTAACGCTTACATAATAATGTAGGGTAAATATATATAACAACCAGTCGCGTTCCCAGCAAAATACTCTTTCCCCTCCCATCAATGGGTGGTTAACATTTGGGGATAGATGAGGTATTACAACACCCCTTGTAGCACGAAATCTTTAGGTGATAGAATAAAACCTAATTAAAGCAGAATTAATAGCTCCTAGCTCTTGGACAAGCATATTGCTTGTTTATGAAAGAATAAAAAAATAACTGAAAGAAACAAAATATATTTACCTTCTTTACTTGCAAACATTTCAGGACTTATTCCAAAGACTTAAGACTACGAAGGTAGATCCGACTAATGACGACTAAACCGGTGCTTCTTTGATGTTTTCTTATGCTGTGCGTCAGGCTGATCTCGTTGCAGACACCAGCAGTAATCCGCCATCATATTTGTTTGCCATCTTCCTTGATATCTTCTTTCCATGGTTTTGATGTCCTGGTGAAATCGTTCCCCTTGTTCCTCACTGACATCTCCGAGATTTTCGGGAAAACGGTCAAGATGCGAAAATAAGAGGTGAACTTTCAGGCTCATGTTGCAGCCTAAGGCGCAAAACTTTTTAAGCATATTTTCCACCAGTCTTTCATAATTTTGGCTTTTGTAGTTTCCCAAGAAGTTTTCAACAACATCTTTGAAACCAAGCCATGCTTCTTTTTCTTTATTGGTCATTGTGTTCAGGAAATGAGCGTCTGTCAATAACTTTCTAATCTGAGGACCTATAAAAACACCTTCCTTTATTTTCTCGTAGCTAATCTTTGGATATTTTGAACAAATGTACTTGAAACACTCGCCTTCTCTATTCAATGCTTTGACATACTGCTTCATCAAGCCTAACTTAATGTGCAAGGGTGGTAGGAGGATTTTATTTGGTTCAACTAGATGTTCATGTAAAATGTTCTTTGATCCTGGGGTAAGATTCTCTCTAGGAGGCCAAGTTTTCCTCTTCCAGTGCTGGTCACGTGTTCGACTATCCCATTCGCAGATGAAACATGGCATCTTAGTGTATCCTGATTGCTGCCCAAGTAACATACAAAGGACTTGAGATCCCCACACAATATCCATCTGTGATTTTGATACTGAATTTTTTCCAGAAGCAGTTTCATGTTATCATAAGTCTCTTTTAAATGAGTAGAATGGGCCACTGGGATTGATACATATTTGTTACCGTTGTGCAGTAACACTCCTTTTAGACTGGTTTTAGAGGAATCTATAAACAACCTCCAGTCACTGGTTTGGTATTCGATGCCTAGCTTGCACACTAATCCTGTGATGTCCTTGCAAAATACCAAGGGACCATCTTCTTCGAAAAAAGGCACGAAGTCTTTCTCACGATTTCTGTACCAAGCGAAGTATGTGTCGGATGCCAATAAATTGTTCTCCTGCAATCTAGACCCAAAAGTTCTGCAGAGTCCTTAGGCAGATTCAAATCCCTGACTAAGTCATTTAGTTCGGCTTGGGTTAATGGTTTAGGAGGATCTCGGTCAGCTGTTGGCTGTTCATAAACATCATCATTGTCTGGATTTGGAGCTGAATCAGAATCTGAATTGTATTGATCCAGACTCTCGGGTGGGCGGGGAATAGGAACTTCTGGACCATGGGGTACCGGCCTTATTGCAGATGGAAGACTTGGGTATTGAAGGCTCTCTTTATTCTTTGCATTATAACATTTAACATTGCAAGAACAGAAGTAGCAGTCGTCGGTATGGTTTCTAGGCTCGCGCCATACATAGGGATCCCAAATGGCAAACTTTTCTTTTTACCTTTGCTCCAATTCCTTAGTGCCGCAACACCCGTAAGACAAACCTTGTGTGGAGCCCAACTTTTGTCTTGATCTCCTAATTTAATTCCAAAATAAGCATGATAAGCTATCTTAATGAAGGTCGTTACATTTGTCCTTTGTTTTACAACATACCGACCACAAATTAAACAAAATAGTCTGGACTATGGGTACATCCTCTAGAAGCTATTATTAAAATTTTAAAGACGTAATGTTAGAATTATCTATCTGAAAAATATGAAAAAACGAAATTAATTAAAGATAAAAAAGGTAAAAAATTACAAAACGCCCCAAAATTGTTTTCAGTGATGGACATCGATACATGAAAATCGCTAAAGCGATACCGATACATCGATACATGAAGAACGTCTTAGGCGATACTGATACGCCGATACTTTCTAGATGTCTTAAGCGATACCGATACCGATACATGCATCGCCGATACATGTATCGCCGGTACATTTTTATAATTATTCATTTAATATGTAGGTATTAGATATTATTGTTTATACTAGTAATTTGTACGCACTGTAAGTAAAATCAACGACATTTTAATGGGTTTTATAGATGTAAATAAAAACAATTGCTTTATTTAATGAAAGTATGTTTTAATTTTGTAGGATACATGAATGACTGAAAATATTACACTAACAATTAAAAGTAATTACTATTACCCTTCAAAAATACCAGCTGGCTAAACATCTGGTCAGACAGTCTATTCCTTTTTGGAGCGTGAATGTGACCAGCCAAACTAAACAACCGTTCAACAGGAGCAGAGGATGGTAGTGGTGTGTTATACTTCAGGAAGACCCGTAGAATTCCTGGGTACTGCCTCAGAGATTGGAGAGAATGACTTCCGTCACCCAGATACTGTAAAACTTCCATCTCAGTGGAATCTTGGGTTGCAGAGACATTAGTGGAAGCAGACTCATAACAGAAGAAATCATCTGCACTTCCGTCAGATGCAGCATCACTTAGTTGTTGCTGGGGGGTCTGCTCGCTGAGGCTCTTAACAGCATTAACCAACATTTCTTGAACCCTCTTTTTGACAATGTTAGTATTAAATTTGCCTTTTATTGTCATCCACTTTAACTTGAACAGAGGATTTGAAGACGATGCCAGTATTGCTGCTTTACACTCATGCGACGCATCAACACACAGAAACTTTTCAAACCGCTTAGTGAACCCTTCTGTGACTGCATTGAGAAGTGGCTGACAATGACGCAATGCCTCCGAATTCAAACGCTCTAGCTTCTTCTCTACAGCTAACAATGTTTCTATATTATGGTTAATTAATCTTAATAACACAAGTACAAACGTGTTTAAACGTTGCGCCGTATTGTGTGACGTGACCAGTAGAGTAGTACTGTCATTAAATAAATATTTAATAATATTATTATTTTGTATATTCATAAATATAACTCAGTAGTGTCATATTATAACATCTATTTAAATATTTAAAAATTCTTATTAATGTATCGAAGTATCGATTTTTTTCGATACATTTAAGAAAATTGACCTTAGCAATACCGATAAATCGATACTTTTGTCAAGTAGCTAAAGCGATACCGATACCGATACAAAAGTATCGATCGATACGTATCGGCGATACATGTATCTAGATACTGCCCATCACTGATTGTTTTGCTAATAACTTTAAAACTGTGGGTGATAGAAAAACACTGGTAGCATTTTTGAATTCAGCGCAGCGAACTGCTTCAGAACCACAACTCAAAATAAAGAAATCGATTTTCATGCAGACCGGTGTAATCAATTCTGAAAACAAAAATTGTATATATAAATTATATATATTCTGGACGAAACACAGTCAAGAAAAAACTTAATAGCAACAAGAATACAAAAAATACAAGAAAATCTTAATAAAAAATCATAATTGCCAAATAATTAATAAAATTTACGTATTTAAATGAAGTTTTAAAAGTTTTAAAGGTTTTTGGAATGTTTTACGTTTTACTTGCAATCTTCAGAGGACTTTTGCGGAACATCTAAAACTTGATCAATTTAGTTTTTTTAATCATTGTTGAGCATTTATAGTGCATCTACAAATTTCTTGGACACAGGCATGTGGAAATTCACAAATTTAATTTTTCGACCCGGCCTAATATATATATATATATATATATATATTATATATATGTATATATATATATTAACGTAAAGAACGACGCTTGTATAGAAGAACGTTCCGCGCAAGATGAGGAGGGAGAATGAACAAATGAAAAAATGAGGTAACCACCCGGGAATCGAACCCGGGATCTTCCGATTGCCGGTAAGATATGATAACCACTGACCGGCAATCGGAAGATCCCGGGTTCGATTCCCGGGTGGTTACCTCATTTTTTCATTTGTTCGTTCTCCCTCCTCATCTTGCGCGGAACGTTCTTCTATACAAGCGTCGTTCTTTACGTTAATTATACTGTGTTGTTTGCAGTTGAAATATATATATATATATATATAAAATTCTTAATGCGGTCCAGGATTAGAGGTTTGTATTTTGAATTTCTTTGAGTAAAAAATGGTTTGGGGGTTCGACTCCTGATGGTGCCGGTAATCCAGTAACTAGTGAAATGGGTTCCACTTCTCTGTCCTGAGCCTGTGCCAGTTTCAAAGGATCTTCCTAACTGATTATTATTATTACAGTCTTTTCGCTAAGACGCTCAGAGTCGTTGATGGAACACGTCTTAGCCAATGTCGTAACACCGTTTCCCGTTGATCAGCGAAGTGAAGCGACATTGTGTCGGACAGTAGTTGGATGGGAGACCGTCCTCCGCGTCCAGCCTATGTAAAAAGACCAGTGGTTTGGATCCCACGTAAAGCTGTAGGTCTCTCTCCGTAATATGACATTAGATGTTGTGAAGGAGGTTAAACAACCTCATATTATTATTGTTTGACCAAAGCTGGTATTTTGTATAGTTTTCTTCTCTACATTACAATTGTATTAAATATTCTTTTCTTAAGAAAAAATAATAATAGAAACATAAATAAATGCATTTTTAAACTAAAACACTTTATGTTCCATTTGAAAGAATGTTTTTTTCTGTTTAAGGTGCTTCAACCCTGCTGGATTATTGACACCATTTTTTTTTTTTTTGTTTGACTCCCCGAAGGGAGGTAGAAAAGGAAGAAAGAAGAGAAGGTGGTATAAAGTTGTGGAGAAAGGTGGTATTTGAAAGAATTGATGCTTTTGTATGAAATTATTAATTAAAGAATTTTTTTTTAATAAAAAAAATGCGCAATTTTTGCTTTAAAAATAATTTCTTTTTTCGGATGAAGAAATTTATATTTGTATTAAAAAACTTTCTATATAAATTTAAACTTTTAATCTAAAATTCCATTTTGCTGGTATAACTAAACTATTATGTGGTTTTAAGCAAATCAAGTTCTCTAATAATTTTCTTTAATCCAAAACAAAATTCGCCGTATGTAGCATCAATATTGCATTTTCAGTGTGATATATATATATATATATATATATATATATATATATATATATATAATATATAGTATTTTATGAGAGAGGCTACATCTTTTATTCAGGGGGACTTTCAGTTCTGTGGTTAATGTTTATTTGAGCGCAAATTCGAACTTGGGGAGTTACCACTGAACTGATGTAACTTTCTCGCTTATATGACAATCAAACAAGTAAATAATGCCACACTGGTCTAGATAATCTTTTATTTTGAAAAGCAACTAATAGTTAGGTGATTTTTTTTAAAACAATTTTAAATTCAATAGCTGGGAACTGTCTGTTCAGAACTGTAGTAAAACAATGTCAATTTGAAAGTAATCTGAAATTTCAAAGGAAAAGCTAACAAATTGTCCTATGAAAATATCGAAGGACGTTGTCTTGTTTTTATCAAAGTAAAACATTCAGAAGGAAATTTAGTCGATTTTATTTGTGTTAGATATAACTGCATTACTTCAATCAACCCCGCCTCCAGGTTAGTAGAACTTGGGGAAACAAGCGATTTACGAGAAGAGCCAACCTTGGGAAAAAGGTTTGTATCTTACCAATAAATATGCTTCGTCGTTTCTGCGTGTCAGAGTTAAAAAGGGCCAAGAGTTTGAGCTTTTTTATGCTGTAAAAGATAGATGGAGCTTTTTATCACCGAAACAAACTCTATTTTCATAGAAAACGCGTTTTTATACTGAGAATAACACCCTGTCTGTCAGCCCCACATTACAGACTGACCTCTCCGAAGCTGCGGGAGGGCCTCCTGATACGTTTTGGCGTGAATTTTATTTATTTGAAAAAATGTCGACTTGGCGCTTTTTAACGCTGACATTCAGGTTTGTTAGTGTATCTGAAGAATTTTAAAAAGCAATTCTAAATTATTATACAAAACATGATAATTACGATATTACATTAATTTAGTACATTAATTTATACTTTTGTTACGTTTGTACTTTACATTTTTTATTTTTTGGTAACTGTTTTATTTTGCAAATAACGTGAGGAACAGCTATAAAAGAAAAAATCGTAGGCAACCGCGGTGTGGCATAAATGACTCACGAATAATTCACTGGTCAACACTCATTTTATTGCCAATCATATTAGAGTGATTTTGGGGTAACTTTGTGGTGCTGATTCCGAATATGACATCGGTTTTGCTAGATTGGCTCTAATTTATGAGATAATTGGTACCCCATTGAAACACGTAAAAATGCAAAAAATTTAATGTTCAGGCGAAGCCTACTTACAAATCGCATTGAAATTGTCTCAAATCATACAAAAGTAAACACATGAAATACATAATGGCATTTTATTCGGTCTCACCATCTAGAATGTTCCGGTAGTTTCCCATATGCACGCGATATGGTTACGTTTCCTATTAATTGAGGGTATTCATTATCTCAAGAACTAGAGCCAAATCGGAAAAACTACTTTCATTTTGGAATTCAGCAACCCCAAAATACCCTAAATTCGTACGAATTTCCTTGGCAACGAAACAAAAATTTTTTTTTGTTGAGCTGTGTAATTAATAATTCAGTTAGACATATTGTAACGAGTGGAAAAAAGGCTTCGTTTTAATATAACATATGATATAATATCTTTCAAATTTATTTATAAGCTATATCGGAAAGAAATTTCAAAGGTCGTACTTTGAAATTCCTCTTCTTTGAAATATCTGTTGAGATTTTACAGTGTCGTTCGGTAGTACTTTCAAATTTACGTGAAAATAGAGAGGAAAACTCTAAGTAGAACGACAGTCCTCTGTTACTACGTAGACAACCAAAGGACAATTTTTAGAGTGTGAGAACAGAAATCGGCTTAACGATGAATGTTTAAAGAATTATCCCCGTATTGCCACCTTTAACATACGGCTACGTACTGACAAATTGTAAAAGAGAAACTGTGCCAAGTGTCCACTTGACCTTCAAGAAAATTTACAAACTGTCTGAATCTAAATGAAAACTAAAAAATTTTTTTTGATTATTTAAAATTGTTAACTTCTAACTCCATATGTAGAACGTTTTATAAAATTAAGTTATAATTAATAAAGTATTTATTAAGGTCAAAAAATGCATTCGGCTTTCGGGCATTTCTTTTTGAGTTTGTGATCTGATCCTTGGTGAAAAAAAAAAAGGGTTGCTCACCGCTGATGAAAGAAATATAATCATAAAAACTTTCGGGTACGAAATGAGACAGTTGCTAACTTCAGTTTTTTGTTGTAATGATTTTTTCCAGTAGTTTCTAAACTTGTTATATGACATTATATGAAAAAAAAAAAAACCAGTGAAAAAATAGTTATAGGCAACTAAAGAAAGCTATATTATACTATAAAGAAAAACTTTGGAGCTCTTTAACATTATGCGTACATTTATCTCTTGTATCTAGTAACTGATTAGGAAAAAGTGTGAAACAAATGATAAAGTGAAACACGAATTTACCCGTACGTGAAGTTAATCTACACAATCCATTTTTAAAGTTTTTATTTATTTAATGAAAAAATAGAGAAGACCATTTCATCACTACAGGCGAAAAATCACTGTGGATTTTTGGTTAAATATTTTGATAAATTATAATTTCTGCAACCATCAGGACATATAAAAAAGAAATTGGATATATATATATATATATTATTTTCATGTAGAAAGGTGGGACCAAGGGCGTATGCCCGCAAAAATGCTCCCCTTTATAAGAACGAGAGCCAAAATCAAGATCGCCAAGGCTCACAATGCCATTTTATTTTTTATAAATTTTGAAAAGATTGTGTAGTGTGTTAAATGCATGTATGTCTAGTGAAGAATAGTTGGAGAAATGTGTGTCTGAGACCATGCTGGACTGCTCACAGGGCAGATGAGACAGAAAGAGATCAGCTAAAGAAGACAGTGACACGAGAAACAGGAGTTCCAGCGCTAACTGTCTCCTGCCTAACGTCCACCCATGGAGTACTTCCCTGGTTCATTGGTGTCTACAGTCTCCTACTATGATACAATATAGATACCTTTGGTAACCTTTGGTTAGCTTCCCCCCGAATTGTTCATTCTGACGAAGGTCAAGCTTTTCACTCCACCTTAGACCTACAGTTTAACGTGGAATCCAAACCACGCCCCATCAGCAGCCCAGCGTCTTAACCACTAGGCCACTTAGGGTACCCATTTATCTACCAACCACTTTTCTTTATTGTGTGGAAGGATGAACAGCTGGGTTTTGCTGCGCGCCGGCTGCCGTCGGGTCTCGAACCCGGGGCCGATAGATTCGTAGTCAGCGACGCTAATCACTACACCACCGAGGCGCATATAATTATATATATATATATGTGTGTGTGTGTGTGTTTGTGTGTTTGTGTCTATATGTGAATCGAGTTAACCGTCATTAACTAAATGTGACTATTGTGCACATATCGGTAATCATGACACTGAGTTAACCGTGATTTGGCGCGGTATTTACATCCGCAGCTCGCCGTCCGCCAGCCCACGACAACACGTTTCAGTCAGTCTCTCCGCGCTACGAAAGACAATGTAGGAGAGAGGGGTTACAATTTTCGGGAGCGGATGATATGCACATCTTGTGCTGGATACAAACCACTAAATTGTATATTATATTCTAATTATCTAATAGAATATACTGTGTGTTGGAGGGCAGCAGCGGTGTTACCACCCACCACCAGCGGGGTATACTGAATTAACCATGAAATCAATTTTTCTGTGAGTATGGACCGCCCGTCAATCACTGATAACTGAGTAAGTAATATATATGCTGTCGCTTCCAGCTTCTCGAAACTACTAGAAAAACTCTTGTTACTCCGATTAAACGATTACCTATGGACATCTCCTAATCAGTTTGATTTTAAAAGGTCCCACTCAACTGACCTATGTATCTATGTACTTAAAGAAACAATATCTAAATACATTGACAGTAATTCAACTATTTATGGCTGTTTCCTAGATATAAGTAAGGCATATGATAGAGTGAACCACAATATTTTATTTAAAATTCTAGAAGACAGGAAGGTTTCTATGTACATATTAAATTTATTGAAATTTTGGTATTCCCACCAATCTTTTACCGTTAGGTGGGGCAATGTACTATCCGAATATTTTTGCTCCTCTTGCGGGGTGAAACAAGGCTCCTTGCTCTCCACTATGCTGTTTAATGTGCATATTGACGGATTAATTGCTTCACTTAATGAGATAACAGTGAGATATTGTATAGATAACACAAAGATAAATAACTTAGTTTAAGCCGATGATATGGTGTTAATAAGTCCGTCTGTTAAAGGTCTGGATCGGCTACTAAAAGTCTGCGAAGTGTATTCGCAGAAACATGATATTCTTTTTAATGTTACAAAAACTAAGGTTATGCAATTTCATTCTAAAAGCCGTAATCAGCCAGCTGATATTAAGTTTAAAATGAAAGGTGAAGTAATTGAGGAAGTACAAGAGTTTAAGTATTTGGGTTAAACTATTACCAGTTCCTTAAGTGATGACTCGGATATAAGAAAACAATCTCGAAGCATTTGTGTTAAAGCGAATATGACAATAAGGAACTTTCGGTTCTGTACAAGTGAAGCTAAACACACTCTCTTTCATACTTTCTGCGATAATACATAAGGACAGCAACTCTGGGTGAATTATAAAAAAGGTTCTGCCAGAACCCTGAATTTGCTGTACAACAGGTCTTTTAGTCTCTTACATAAATCACCCCCTAGATGCTCAGCTTCGCAAATGTTTGTTACCCGCAATGTCCCGAGCTTCCCGGAGGTAACAAGACGTGCTCAATAAAGTTTAATACAAAGAATTAAAAATCAACCAACCCGATTATCCAAGCTATCCACATTTATCCTCTAAGGCCTAAGCTATGGAATTCTTGGTACGAAAACGTCTCTCTGTAGCTCCACTTAACGGACCTTTTCCAGTTTGTGTACCGTTTTTCATATAATTTATTTTTGAGAATATTTTTGTTAAAACTAACGAAAATATCACGACTTAACCTAACCAATTATCAAGGGCGTACAGTTGATCTATTATTAATTATAACATTGTTTGTTTCTGGAATAGTATTTACTATTTACTAATAGATCAACTGTACGCTCTTGATAATTGGTTAGGTTAAGTCGTGATATTTTCGTTAGTTTTAACAAAAATATTCTCAAAATAAATATATGAAAAACGGTACACAAACTGGAAAAGGTCCCACTTAACTTCGACATTACTGTATTATTTCTAATCAACTGTATACAGTATATTTCTATCCTTAGTATGTGAACTGTCATTGTATTAATAATATTTGTCATATGGACTATAGTCTGCCAATAAACCGTTTCATTTTAATTTTCATATATATATATATATAGTGGTGGACGGGATGTCAGTTTTTCAACATCTGCGGATGCGGATGCGGATCTTTAATTTCAATATCCGCGGATGCGGATATTTAGTTAATCTATCAATATAATATAGAATTATGAATATATGACATAATTTTTCAAATTTCGTGATATTACTATTATGGCAGGCAATGGATAAGAATTAAAATTAATATTAATGTTTTCATTATGATAAAAATAACTTTCTCAAGAGTTTCAGCCAAAGAAAATTCAGTGAAACAAGTTTCATTCAATTTCTGTTACCAGGTATTTATATTTTGAGGTTTATAGATTTGTTTGTTCATTAATAATTAATAATTTACATGAACTGTGCATGACTGGGCCTTATAAGCTACTTTATAAGCTAATTTAATTGTAAATTGCATAATTTATTAGAGGTAATATCCGCATAACATCCGCAGTCAGAAGTGCGGATGGGGATGCGGATGTTAAAAATGACGCGGATATCCGGTCCACCACTAATATATATATATATATATATAAGGAGAGAGAGAGAGAGAGAGAGAGAGAGAGAGAGAGAGAGAGAGAGAGAGAGCAAAACTGTATTAACGACACGTAATAACTTAAAAGTACAGACCTGCAAATAAAAGATTAAAAGGAGTGACGGCTTCGGTCCGCCATTTTAAGAGTTGAAAAAGGACAAATTAAATGGGCCGAAAAAGTAACTTTTCTAATCTTTTATTCGCGGCTGTATTACATATATATATATTATATATATATATATATATAACTTGAAATAATATACTAAGAATAACTAAGAATATACTAAGAATAACTAAATGAAATACAAATCATATTAAACCCTTTATAGTGGCGTTAAAATGAGTGGTACTTTATTTATTTAAGTTGGATGAGTTACCTCTTTACAGATTCAACCTTTTATTTATTTATTTATTTATTTATTAACGCCGTGTGGGAGTAAGTGGTGCATAAGGCGGGAATTGCTTTTAACCATTTGGGGAAAGGAGCGTCTCTTGTGAGGAAAGGCAATCCAACCACAAAAATGTATGGGCAGTCATAAGGATATTCTAAAGAACCGTAAATTATTTCAAGTTTTTTGAAATCTTCACTATATTTTCCATAGATTTATTTCAGCGAACTTTTTCCGCATTTGTACAGAGGGTTGCTAAAAGTAAATAGACACCACAATGCTTGTCCTCAAGAACAAATGACAAAGCTCATCAGTGGAATGACAGAACGTGTGTCAGCTTATCATAATGCAAAGGAGAAAGCAACACGATTCAGAATATATTGATTCAATAAATCTTATTATTTATTAACTTTCAGTATTATACCAAAAACTATTGAAGAAAAAAAAAAATTGAAGGTATCTATTTACTTTTGTCAGCACTCTGTACATATGTAAATTGGACGGTGGTTGAAACAGTAAAATACCTCAACTTTCGTTGCGGTAGTAAATTTGAATAAGTAAATATACAAATATGGATGAAGAAACTACTTTCTCCAGACTTTAAATGCTTAGTAAGTATATAAAAGAAATGTGTATTACTAAGGTGTAAAATACATTACATAAATTACTCAATGGGTATAACGAAATATATTAATTCTTGGCATGGCATTTGCTGATTTGATAATAAGAATGGAGAAATTGGTCTCGAACATTTACTTAACCGTTCGATCAGAGAATAAATTCGATGTTTTTGCTTTTAAAAGGAGTGATTAATGAACAATTTCACCGCCAAACCCGCATATATTCGTTGCTATAAATCCGTGCCTGCCACGCCATACCCGTATACCCTAGCATAACGTGGCAGTAAAAAGGTTAATAAGAAATTAAAAAGTAACTTGCCTTATAAAGGCAAGTTTTTATAACAGCTTTGCTCGCAAATGTATTGTATAAAATAACAATAGATGGTACTGTTTAACCTCCTTCGTAACAGCAAAAGTCAAGCGACGGAAGAGACTTACCACCAGTCGCTACATCATCTGAACGCACAGAAGGGCTACCCATTCAACTACTAATCAGACCTAACGACGCTTAAACTCGCTGATCAAACGGGAAGCGGTATTGCGACGTAGCTACGACGTAAACCATTGTATGTGGTATAATCAGGTAATGAACAATGGGTATTTTTAAGCCGCGAGTCCATCACTGGGCACGACTGTATCACCATGAAAGTAGGAAAGTTTCTCCCATTTTTTTCCACTCATATCATCTGTTATATCGCTTTATCCACTAATAATTACAGTAAAAGTAAACATTAATACAATAGATAATTAACGAAGATGGATCTCTTCCTTTATAGAAATGGTTCGATTAGGGGAAGGTGTTTTAAGGTAGGTTCTCACTTCCATCCTGTTAGATGTCGGCATCCTGTCGCTGGCTTATCTTGCTATTAATTTCATGGGGCTTGTTGGTCAGTCTGTGGGGTTACAAGGCTCCAGGGTTCGAAGAAATCCTCGCTCTTTCTAGCTGCGCATGTTTGTTTGAGTTCGGGTAGCTATCATCTTCCATTTCTCCCCCTTTTACTCCCATCCCTCGTATCTTATCTTTTCCTCGTTATTTTTCTTCTTTGTTTTTCATATTAACCACCGTATCTTTAAGTTTTATATTTAAAAATGAGGCCAGTTTGTTTACGAAAATGTTTATCAGGAAGAAAAAATTGGATAAAACTAAATTAACTTTTGCCTCTCTTTTCAAACGATTTTATTTTTTAGTAAAGGAATAAATAGATTTAGGTATAAAAAATCTGAAGATTCTGCGAGAGGGGAATAAAAATAATTGTAAAGATGCAATGAATAAAGGTTTTTTGGGGAGGTGGTAAAATTTTAACCACATTTCTCGTAATCTGAGGATACCTACTGTATTTATTTAGCGCTATGTATTTTGATTTGATGAATTCCACTGAATACGTGTGGACTCTCTTAGACTGAGCACTGAAGAAAACGCCCAATAAACCCGCAGCATTGGACAAAAATTTCAGAAAATTTCAGATCTCATTAAATCCATTTTTGATCTGGATGATGTACGATACGTAGCCGCAAGTAGGTTCGAATGGAGGAGGTCTGTCACAAGCGTGGAAGTTTGGGACGTTGTCTCTTTTATTTTAGACAAAGGTTGGAAGCACCACCACCAAACACACATTGCCTATGAAGCGCGATCGGTCTGGAATTTAGCCATGTCGATTTTGCTGGTCTACCAGGATGCCGATGTGAATGAATGTGTATATTTTAGTTTAGTTTTTACCCTTCCACTTCTTCCCTACCTGTTATATATATATATATAGGTATATATATATATATATATATAAAGAAGGACACAAGTGTGGTGACGAACATTCCTTTTATTTAAAAAGAACCAAATGGAGAAACTTTTCGAAATCTGATGATTTAAGCTTCAGTGACGCTATACAATAAAATACAATAAATATAGTAAAATAGGATTAAATAATGATTGGTTCAGTAAAGATATAAAATACCATATATATATATATATATACATATATATATATATATACACACACACACACACAGGGTGTTCAAAAAGAAACGCAACCCGAAACAGAAAGAAAGTGTTAGGCTACAATGATATACGCATTATCCATTACGTTGCTCTTCTTTTTGAACACAATATATATATATATATAAATAATGTCGTTAGAAGATAGAAAAGTGTCCGAAATAACCAAAAATTACCATTGCTCATATAACTTCGATTCAAGCAGTTGAGCTTCAGGCCTGATAGAACCAATATTATTTTTCACAAACTTTTCAAATAAACTGAAGTTAACTTGAGTTAAACTTATCCTAACTTATTTATTGCTCTACTAAAAATCTTTTTAATGTCGTCAATAAAAGCGTAAAAAAGAATCGTAAAATGGAGTAATTTCGCGCCATTTTTTTTTAATATTTTGAATCGATGTTTTACATTTTTCTTCTTCGTCACTTTGTTTTTGAAGGTTATACAGTCACTGTAGTTAATATCGCACTAATTTTAATATTTACTTGCATGGTCTTTTTATTTATTTATTTATCTGTCTGTTTATATAAAAGAATATAAGCTAGTTTACATTCAAGAGTAAAAAAGAAAAAAAGAAATATTTATGGGCTCTCCTGACGTTATAAAATAAATGTGAATATTAAGTTTCGGAGACGCCATTTTTTTTAACACCTGATTAGCCTAAAGTTGGTCACGTGGGAAGTAACTAACCAACGTAAACAATCACGTAACTGATCTAATTGGGATGTAAGACTCAACCTGACTGGCCCAAAATATGAAATGGGCGGCTCACCGTAATTTGATGTCCCCAAAATTGAATATAAGCTAAAATAAATATACCGGTACACGATTTAAAACAATGTATAGGGTGATCCAGATAAAGAATGGACCCATAAAAAAAAGCCAAATATTCTTAATATTTAATTCCTTTCATAAAAACTATATATCATTCGAAAGAGTAGAGTTACAAGTTTATTATGAAATATTTATTTTTTTAAAAATGACTCCTTTCAAATTTGCTCCATTAGTTGCCAAGCATTCCAGTGTTCTCGCTTGTAAGTTCTGCATCACTTTTGCAAGAGTGTGCGGTGGTATGGCCTGTATCTCATTTGTGATGGCGGCCTTCAATTCTTGCAAGGTCGTTGGGTTATTTCTGTAGACCCTACTCTTTAAATATCCCCAGAGATAATAATCTAAGGGAGAAAAATCCGGAGACCTTGCGGGCCATTCAACGTCTCCAATCTTGAGATTAACTCGCCTGGAAACGTTTGACGCAAAACTGCCATGCAGTTCCTCGTGGTATGGCAGGTAGCTCCGTCTTGTTGGAACCAGTGGTTTTCTAGACAAAGATCTCTTAATTTAGGAATAAGGAAATCGGTCAACATTTTTTCGTAGCGATCACCATTTACAGTGACCGTGTTTCCGGTGGAATCCTCGAAAAAGTACGGCCCTATGATCTGAGATGCAGTAAGACCACACCAAACAGTTACACGCTGACTATGCAACGGGACTTCGGTAATATTCAATGGATTTTCTGTTGCCCGGAAACGACAATTTTGTTTGTTTACAGTTCCATTCAAGTGAAAATGGGCTTCGTCTGACATAATCAAAGTTGCTAGAAAATTGGTGGTGTCATTTACCTTCTGTTGGATCCATTGACAGAATTGTCGTCTTCGTGCGAAATCTCCATCGTTTAGTTGTTGCACTGTTTGAATTTTATATGGAAAGAGCATTAAATTTTGCTTGAAAATACGGTGTGTTGTTCCATATCCAACTCCTAACAGCTGAGAAGCACGTCTGATGCTTCTGTTAGGATTATCCTGTACAATTTCATGAGTTCTGTTAATGATCTCTTCTATCCTTGCTGTGCGCACTCTTCCAGTTGGTTTTCTTTTTCCAATGCTGCCAGTTAGGGAAAAATTTCTGACACACCGACGGATTACTTCTTAGAAGGTGATTTTGACATCTGAAAATTCGTCTTGAAAGATCTTTGAGCTGAAACTACACTTCTTCCATGCTCATAATATTGCTCAGTTATGAAACGCAGCTGTTCCACAGTCCATGCAGTCATCTTGAAGGGTTAGTTTTAACTAACACTTTTATTTTGTTTTATATCTTATCTTGTCTTGTATTGTCAAAACCTATACAATCCTGTACAAACTTGTAACTATCCTCTTTCGAATGATGCGTATGATTTTATAAAAGGACTTATACTTTAAGAGTTACAGGGGTTTCTTTTGGGTCCCATTTCTCTGGATCACCCTTTACTAGTAAATAATTTAAAACAATTTAAAAAACCTGATGAAGTGCATTACCTATCTGAAAGATTTAATCATCTTAGTTCAGGGCTAAAGAAACTCTGCAACATTGCAAAGTAACGCTCGCCACTGACTATTGGTTCTTCAAAAAGAAAGAAGAAAGGACCAATGGTACACGACTTTCTGAGAGCGCACCAAACATTGAGTTTTGGTGAGTCTTTTTCATGTTGCCAGACTTCGTGAGGTTTTTCTGTTTCCCAAATGCGGCAATCGTGGCGGTTGATTTTGCCACTAATGTGAAATGTTGACTCATCAGAAAAAGTCAACTCGTCCATAAACCCGTGAGAATTCTTGATTTTTTAATTGGAACTGTTCGCAGAAATCTAACCATGCATGGTAGTCACCTTCCAGAAATATTTGAACCACATGAATCTTGTACCCATGTTCATGCAATTTTAATTTAAGAATTTTGCGCACTGTTGATTGTGGATGTTTCGATTTCCGTGAACTTTTCTCAAATGCTTCCTGGCGATGGCCACAGTCTCATCACTGATTTGAGGCCTCCCGGATCGAAGTCTGTCATTCACTGACCCATTTTCTTTAAACTTTTTCATCTAATTGTTAACTGAGTTCCAATGTGGTGCGTCTTTCTGGTAATGACTGTGAAGTTTCTACTCGCAGTTGTTATGGATTTCAGTTCTGCTAACCATAAAACACAGTTAACCCTTTTTTTTCCGCTGTCGCCATTTTGAATCAGTTTCAGCGTCTACTCCTGATATGATGCGACCTGAAAAAAAAATAAAGAAAACTCTTAATACTTATGCTTTCATATGCCGTTTACAGTTTGTTTTTATCATGTGTGAGTAGTATAGCCACAAAAGGGGAGAGTGCAGGAATGTTGCAATTTATTACGTAATGTTGCAATGTTGAAATGGGGGTGTGGTTGTTGCAAGGGGTGTTGCAAAGGGGGGTGTTGCAAAAAACCCAAAGGGGGGTGGGGATGCTGCAGGTGCAACAAGGGGGGGGTCATGAAACTTGGAGGCGGCGTTATCCCCCAAGAGAAAGAAGGAGGAGAGAAAGGAGGAGAGGTGTTCACCTGGCAGGAGCCAAGTGCATATTAAGACTTCAGCCGAGTAGGCGTTTTTATAGGCTCCTAATCAGCCAGTTGGCTTAGAAGGCGTAAGTGGCTTGAGTTGCCAGATAGCGCCATGTATTCAGTTTGTGCTATATATTTAATTAATTAATTCTAATCGAAGACTGAGTTGCCAGATACCATTGTATACATTATTATAGACTCCTAATCAGCCAGTTGGCTTAGAAGGCGTAAATGGCTAGAGTTGCCAGATACCACTTTTTAGCATTATTATTGCCAGATACCATTGTATACATTATTATAGACTCCTAATCAGCCAGTTGGCTTAGAAGGCGTAAATGGCTTGAGTTGCCAGATAGCGCCATGTATTCAGGCTGAGTTGCCAGATACCCCTTTTTAGCAGTATTATGGTGAGTTGTCTCACTAAACAATTAAAAGATTTCGTGCCATGTATTCAGGCTGAGTTGCCAGATACCACTTTTTAGCATTATTATGGTGAGTTGTCTAACTAAACAATTAAAAGATTTCGTTCCATCAGATACCATTGCTCAGGTACACAGTTGCCCGATTGTACCATTTATTTAGTTGGTTTAGAATTCCGCTAGTAGGTTTAGAAGGCGTAACATGATATAATTATCCAAAAGAATTAAGTAAAACAACATTGCATCATTCTGTTTATTATAAATATATAGAAAATAAATACACATTTCAATAATAAGAAATATATACACACACAATTATGGAGATATATAGAAAATAAATATACATTTCAATAATAATTGAGAAATATGCATATAATCAAAAAAATATATATACACAATTATGGAGATATATAGAAATAAATATACATTTCAATAATAATAGAAATATGCATATAATCCTTCAATATAACAGCACAGGAGAAATATCACGCAAAATATATATAAATACATTTCACTTTTTTTCAAAATATTAAACTCGCACTTAATCGAGTTTACAATTACATCATTATTGCTCTGCATTACGCAGTATATGCGGTTTAATAATATTTCACCGCTTAAAGTATAGGGAAACCTGTATTCGATATGAAGGGCTTTCATATCGTTCAGTACTATTTTTGTTCCCACTTTACAACCGGTTGGTAAGTCATCTTTAAATACGTCTAGAATACAATCAAAAGCACGCACAAAGAGTTCATCGTTAGCTACATTATTAAACACAAGTTTATAAACACGCTTTTCCAATCGAGGGTTTATTTCTACCGACTCGAGCTTTTCAATCGTGAACTCATCTTCACTCAACATAGCGGCAATTGAAATAATCTTCTAAATCGTTACGACAACTGCGCGTTATATAAAGAAATAGTTCTTCAGGTGAACGGTGTAGGTGAGCTCAGCCTTGTACCGATCAATTGCTTTGTACCAAAGTTCATGGTATTTCAAAGAGTCTAAACTTTTTAAATAAACGTCCAGCTCTAGACCATTCTCACCGTTCAGCCCTACACTCGGTAAACCCATCGAGCAGAGCGGTGTATGCGTATTCAAGTACTGTATCAAAATAAAGCATATCCGTAACACGCGCGTCTAATATAGGTTTCAGCTTGCGGAATCCGACGATTTCAAACATTCTGTCGAGGATGAAACGGTTTCGCGTAGGAACAAGAGCGTTATTATCAGAAGCATTCTTCCACATCAGCCGTATATCAATGCATGGCCGATCGTTATTTATACACAACGTACATACAACGGCGTATGAGGGTGCGTCACTAATCTGCTCTCTTGTACCTACGTTAGCAGGTATTTTATAACGATCTTCACTCCACTTCTCAACTATCACGAAGATTCTATTCATCTCCTCGACACTTAAATAAACCCGTTTGTTTGTTTGTCTACATTCCGTTTCCAGTACATAGCTAACGGTACCGGATTTACGCCTGAACACGCGCAACGATTTCGTCACGGACACATCGTACGAGGCGTTGAGAATGCTGCTCAAAGGAAGTTCCATCGTATTCGAGGAGCGCACGTCCACTCGGTTCAAGCTCTGAGATAACTATGAGCCGTGTGAGGCACGCAGGTAGGCAGGAACGGTTCGATGGGGCGGCTGACTCGATGATACGTGAATGGGGTTGTTCGAACTCGTATGATCCGCGAGTCGCACCATAATCGAATTGTTGTACATATTGGGTAGGTGTTTTTCCGCTACAAGAATTAATTTCGGTTTTATCACTACCAGACTACGCACCAGACAGTTTCCCTCAGGATAATTTTCACGAACTAGGCACATTTTATGTTTTACTAAACATCTTCACACTCCGGCGCACTATTTGAGAGGAACATATGCTCATATTTTTCCTTTCTGCCCATCAAACGATACTCGTCTCTAAAGTCTGTTAAAAACTCACGCAGGGCACTAGCCACAACCTCACTACGAACCTCATCATGATATACATTAATATAGTGATAAAAATACTTAAGATTGTCCATGATCACGAGATTCACATTTTCAGTCGTAGGGTATGAGTAATCGACATGGTGTAACATGACGTAATACCGCTTGTCACACCACCCATCCACAAGACTCATTATCCATACCTGCTGCTTCTCTTCTGCACGCGTTGTTTCTTTTACTTCACGGTATATGTGAGACTTTATAAAGTTTAGCTCTGCAGCATACTTCAGCACATCGTCTGTGCAACGAAAGCCTTCAACGGTCTCACCAGAACATCCGTAGAGTATTTGTACATCTTGCAACTTCGCACAATCCAATGTGGTTTTAAAAGAGGCATAGGAGGGGGAATAGGAAGTTTTTCGGTATCCACCACATCCTGACACTTTGCTGAATACCATTTCATAAACGTTGTACAAGCAATATTAAAGGTAGCCATTTGAATACACGTCTGATCTCCTTTTTTTCTTCTACGCTGGCGAATACACGTCTGATCTCAAGGGCTTACTGCAGTCGACTGACCACGCAGGGAATCCCAGATAGTAGCATGACTCACGTTGCTGATCTTACAGTGGGCGGAGCTTAGAACTTTCACCTGCGCACACACACACACACACACACACACACACACACACACACACACACACACACAAGAGAAAGTGAAACGCTAATTGAAACATGATTTATTTAATAAACGAGATATTCAAGTTATATATATATTACAAATACGATTTAATAAACGAGATATTCAAGTTATATATATATTTACAAATACGTGTAATAACAATAGATACATCAAAGATTATATACAAGACAAATACGTGTCAGTTAACAATAGGCATCAAACGTTATGGTATCCAAAGGGTACGGTCATAGGTACCAGGTAACTGGTAACGTTTCCTATAGGTGTTACGGCACACCTTCGTACCCCTAAGTTCCTTCACGCCCCCAGCTTCTGCGCCCGAAAATTGTGGGTGCCTACAATTAGTTGGGGAGGTCGTTCGCCCTCATCATCAACCCCTTTGCCTTCACGATATATTTCATATCCTCCCCCACCCTGACCCGTACCCCATAAGTTTTAGGTCCTGTTGAGACAAAAGAGTCGGCGTATGCGTTGTCCCCATACTCATCCTTGATCTCATCAGTGAGCTCGCCGAGGAACTCCCCAATAGCGGGCATGTATTCACCCTCCCTCTCTGTGAATATCACGCTATCTGTATCGGCATACAATACTCTCCGCCCAAGAGAATGCAATAGACCCCAAAGTTTTATACGGGCGTAGGCTGTTGTGAAGCTGGCCACAGGTATGTTTGTAACCCTTGAGGTATCTGTGGCCAATTCAGTGTTGTTGTACTTTATTATGTAAGTATTACCTACATTCACGATCTCCATGACCTCTTTATCGGGAGCATTGGCATAATCCCAGACATCACTATAACTTTGTGCCAAATGAATGTTCCCTTTGCCGGTATTCTGTGCAAATTTTCCCCATAGACTGTTTAGACACAACTTTGCACTAAAGCGCTTGCCAGGATTCTTTGCAATTTGGACACGATCAAGTTGTATACCTTCGCGGTCGCGGTAACGTTGAATATAGGCAGACTTTTCATCTTCGGTATCAACTCCTCGCGGATACCCTGATGCCTCAACCTTATCCTTCAAAAAGGCGTTTATATATGGTGTGAAAAGGTTGGGTAGCTTCTGAAACCTCCACACCTCATGTATCTTCAGTATTCTATAACCATGGCGTACGGCTAGGGCCAGCTCAGGACTTGTATATACGCCTCTGATCTTACGCTGGTGGGATATATGGTTACAATCGCCGTTATCCTCTTCCGCGCACTTCACGCACAGGGGAAACATGAGCTTGTCGTCGATAACGACAGGTAAGATTGGCATCCATAAATTGCGTGGGGGGAGTACGTCTACGAAAGAGAGCCCAAAGTAACGATCATTCAAATTTCTTGAAAATTCATTGATGGAGGGCAGGTTAGGTCCCACCAGTTTCTCAGGAGCGCCACGGGGTACGGATTGTTCTTCATCACGTATGGGTATAAAGAACAGAAATCGTAGTAATGGAGCTTCACGCCCTCCGTAGGTGGAAAGTATAGTCTGAATGGATTTGTACGTCCTCCAAACAAGCTATCACCACATTTGAGAGGATCCAGCACCATTGAACGCTTGATCGTGTTATTTCCTCACGGTACACCTCGTCTGTCTTCCATCCGTGCATCATATTCATGCTCCCACAAGACTTTGTGAGTGAACTGTGATCCTATAAGTTGATCGCGGTGCGGGTCCATGCAAGACAGTCGGCAGGAGATCTACCGTGGATATCTCCGGCGATTCCGCACTCAGGACGGGGGCATCCATGCCACCAGCATCCGTTAAAGGAGTACACAGTCTTCACACCAGTGACACGGTTTCACTTAACCCATCAACCCAAAAAACACGTCCATTAATCTTAATGGGTACTTCACCCGTGTTGCGGGCGTGCTTTATGTATACACCTGTCTGTTGCTGTAGGTGTATGAGCCAGTAAATAGCCTTGTGTCCGTAACTGCGGGGTTGTTTCGGTGAATAATGGCTAAGGTGTCTTTAGGCATGAAGTTATTCTTGAACACCGTAAAACATAATGATGCGATGGTGGTTGCGACTTGCAGCGGATCGCATTTGAAACGGGCTTGTACATCCTTCTAAAGGCCTGGAAACATACTCTAAGCACGCGCACATCATTCACGCAATAACGCTCACATTCATCAGCTATATTATAAGGGTTACTTTCATTAAAACTGTTGTAGTATCGATCAAAGTCTTCACGTTCATCCATACAGTCATAGTTAAAATAATGTTTGGGTGGTGGTGGGCCTACGTAGTTTAAAGTCTCGCTGGTGAGGAAAGTGTAAGGGTATCCTTTGGAAACTTCAGCTGCTACTCCCATCACCTTGGGTAGCTTTGCTAATTTACAAGGTGTGAATAATAAAGTGTCTTTAAATTGTACATTGCCTCTTATTTGCATCTGTATTAATTTGTTGCCTCTTTTCAATGGATCACCTGTAAATATCTCAGAGGATTCGTGTCAAGCAACTCCTTATAAAGGAACTGCGTGTCAAACTTTGCCCCGTTATGGGCGAGAATATACACAGTCATTTTTTTGAACTTGTCGGCTAACTTGACAATATAGGACACAAATAGTTTCACAGGACTATCGTGGACATTCGTTTTAAAAACGTTTGTCCGTTTACCGCATTTGGGGACTCGTCACATTCGATACCCATACACTCATCGCAGATGGTCTGGCTCACAAGTAAATGTGGAATTACCTCTTTGGTTTCAGCGTTCGTATATGTTTCTATGTCGTAGTACAGTTATACAAGGGTTATTTTTAGGCTTAGCATCTTTCATATAACATACATGCTTTACTCCATCCGCCTTATATTCCTCCTGGCATGTAGGACAGTGAATTTCGTCACACTTGTGCTTAAATTTCCCCAATTATCCATTGTGTGAAACATACCACATTCACAGATTCTCATTTTCCTGCACGTGCCAATTGATTTATGGAAATCAAAGCAGTTATTATTGAAGAATGTGCGTCTACACACATCACAGTCTCTCTTCTCAGCTTCAACTGCACGGCTTTCACATTTGGTGCTTTTACACTGCTCACATACCATGTGACATTCTTTACAATGTCTCACTATATCATCCGCAAACTCGAGGCACCCCTTACACAAATCATGATGTCTCCCATATTTTCGACTTTTGTCATAACTCGCGTAAAGCCACCTTATATTACGGATGGGGAGATACGTTTCCCTGACAATCCTAAAATAAGTAGGGGTCTTGTACGATCTCTCACACAGCTTTTAAAAACATACACAGTCCTACGACGATCATCCAACCCAAATACAGCTATACGGACATTCATTTCCTGTTCTACCATTCTCAGCTCTTCAGGACCCATATTACAGTCAAATTCAAGTTCACAGTCTACAGCTAGTTTACGGGCACGTTCCACGACCGTAGGCAGCCAAATTTTTTGAGTCCGTGTATTTTGTACAGTAAACATACGTGCTAAGAGTACTGCTTTAAAGCCGCAACCACGATCGACGTTTATATGCTTTCGGTAAATAGTTGGAGAATTGAAGTAATGGATACAATGGTATCTGTCAACTCAGTCTTCGATTAAAGGCTGTCGCGTTCGGGGAATAAATTCGCAAAGGGTTTTGAGCAAGGATGGACACGCGAGATTTTTAAAGTTAGGGCTATGAGACCTAAAGGTGAGATAATGATGTATTACATTGAAGATCTGAATGGGAAAGAGAAAAATGTACCTGGTGAAATGGCTAGGGTACCCAGAAAGCTTCAACACCTATATAAAAGCTGATGCAATAATGAAGCTTAAATAGTATGCAACATGGCTCCTAACCATTTCTACGTCACACTCCCGTCCTCCGCGTCCCTGTTTGTACACCCTAACAACACACTAGCCAACTTTGTAACAGAACTCCACGGGCACATTGAATTGGGTCGTGATTCGTATGAGGTGGGGATATGCGAAATTCAGCTGGACACCATCTTTTTAAATATTGAACATAAAGAAACCGTTTTTACGATTCTTAGAGACATTGACGAGTGTGAAAAAGCTGTGGTAGCTATGGATGAAACTATACGTATCGCTCTGACTAAGGTTGCACGGTATTACAGTACAGAAGTAAGACTAGGACCGGATCAATATGGTTCGGTCGAGGATGTTGTGAGAGGCTTAAACGTAAGTTTAAGACACTCAAACCTTACGAATGATTTAGTATACGAAATCGTAAACAAAGGAAACCTTGCACATACACTAATCCTAAAATCGAAGACTAACAGACGTATTAAAGACCATAGAAAGTTCAAAATTCTAACCAATGGCCGATATAGCGCAGCCTTCCAAAGAGACACATTTCACGAGACACAGCATGACTTGTCCAGATTAATGTATCAATTGAAGATGGAGAAATTGGCTGAAAGGTCCCCAGACATGTGCTATATTTACAGTAATATAGTGAAGCACCAGTTTGTTGGGGATACCCAGGCACGCCTGCTGCGCATTGCTCACATCCCCAACCATAAAGGAAGGAGTTTGAGTATTACATATGACAGACCCTATTATGTGAATGTCGCAACTAATTTAATAACCAATATCTCAATATATATAAGAACGATTGAGCGTGAAAACTTCCCATTCGGTAACGGGAGCTTAACAGTGAAGCTACACTTTCGACGCACTGAGTTATAATGGATAGAAAGCCTTCACCGTCTATCGAGGGGTGAGATACCAGCGCGGTAGTGGACTTGGATCCATTTTTTCATCCATACTACGTACGGCTGTTCCTTTGCTGAAGAGGGGGTGCCAGATACCTTGGAAGGAAAGCGCTACAATCAGGCCTTAACACTGCAGAAGACATATTGGCCGGGGCTAAACCTAAAGAAGCTCTAAAAAAACATTTAAAACACTAGAACAGCGAAGCGGTCATTTTGACCGCTTTTTCCAAATTTAATTAGCATATCTTGCTTAATTCGGATTAGTTCGCCGTCATATTCCATGAATGCCTTCACTACGCCAATAACCTTTTTGTGGTATAATATGATTCAATATATCTAATTATTTCACAAGATATTCAGCGATATTACTATAACAGCGAAACGGTCACTTTGACCGTTTCTCATAAAAGCAATACAGGAGTGCTGTAAAGACTTGTCATAACATGTTCAATCTCGCTGTATGTTGTTGACAACAACACACGGCGGTTCAGTGTGTGTTGCGCTTCCAAGCTGCAAGCATGTGTGCAAACCCCTCTCTTTCAAATGAAGAAATTCTTCGATGTTTGCAAGCAATTTCAGAATCAAACTCAGAAGGAAGTGATATATCATTGGACAGTGATGATGGTGAAGATGATTATATTCCTCAGGCAGAAAGTTCATCATCTGAGTCAAATGAAGAAAGTGATGACCAGGCACAAACTGATTCAGCTAATAAAACGTTCAATGCTGGTCATGTTGCGGGTGAGTACAATAAATATTTACATCTTTGTCAGTTTCAGTATGGCGATTCGTGCATAAGTTTATTGATGATGATTAGCAATGATTTCGTGTCATATTGTAGAACCATTATGGTTATATATAAATATTATAATAGCACAGGCCCGTAGCCACGGGGGGGGGGGCAAGAGGGGGCAAAGCCCACCCTGTAAAACATTCTGCCCCCCCTGGAAAAACTCGGCACTTTTCACCACTGTTTGCCGAATTGAATTAGAACCATATATATATCTTTATTATATATATTTATATATATATATATATATATTCCTTCATTGTCCCCCCTATCAATTTCTCCGCCCCTCCTACTCATTCGGTCTGGCTACGGGCCTGTAATAGCAACTTACCATTGTGCTTTATTACTTGCAGGAAAGATGGGAGGCTTTATGGGAAGAAAAAAGCGATGCGAAACTCCTGCTTTGATTGAAGTTGGTTCAGTTTTAACGGCGAAGGATGGCACAGAATGGGAGGTTATTGAACAAGGCAACAGAAATGAGGGAAAAACCCGATCACAGAATATTGTACGTGAAGAACCTGGCCCCACAGTTTATGCCAAACGACAAATTGCTGAAAATGATTTTTTGAGTGCTTTTAGATTGCTAATTGATGATTTTATTTTGAAACATATACAAAAGTGTACTCAAGCAGAAGCTCATAGACGATTGAAAACTACTTCATGGACTGTGTCACTGGAAGAAATTATGGCTACTATTGGCATCATGTTTGCTCGAGGAATATTGGCCAAGGGGCAACCTGCTGATGATCTCTGGTCAAAAGAGTGGGGACCTCCTTTCTTTCGTGAAACAATGGCACGAGATCGCTTTCGAGAAATTATGAGATACCTCCGTTTTGACATGAAGTCTAACATATCTGAAAGGCTGAAAACGGACAAATTTGCACTGACATCTCAAGTTTGGAATCGGTTCACCCAAAATTGCATTGCTTGCTACAGACCAAGCGAATATAAACTGTTGATGAACAGTTATTCCCCACTAAAGCAAGGTGCCCTTTTACCCAGTACATTGCCACTAAGCCAGACAAATTTGGTATAAAATTTTGGATAGCTGCTGATACCAAGTCAAAATACTTCTTGAACGGATTCCCATACCTTGGTAAAGATGCAAAGCGCCCATCAAACCAACCGCTTTCAGAATATGTAGTTCTTCAACTTGTCAAACCATACCTTGGCAAAGGAAGAAACATTACGACTGACAACTTTTTTACTTCAGTGAGTTTATGTCGTAAATTACAACACAAAAATACTACCCTTGTTGGGACAATGAATCGTGCCCGAAAAGAAGTGCCAATTGCCATCAAGAATTTGCGAGACAAAAGGTTCAACACTCATGTTTTGAAAAATGACCAAGCAACGCTAACTGTCTATCAATGCAAACCAAATAAAAATGTGATTCTTCTGAGCAGCGTGCATAGCTGTGTTCAAGTTGAAGATAATGCAAAAAGAACCCCTGAAACTGTGACTTACTACAATTCAACAAAATATGGAGTAGATATAGTTGATCAGATGGCTCGCAAATACAGCACTAAAGCTGGTTCAAGAAGGTGGCCCGTTCATGTTTTCTATAATATGTTGGACCTCGCTGGAATCAATGCAGCTGTTCTCTATAGGGAAGTTACTGGTAAGAACATTACTCGTCGCAACTTTCTTCTGCAGCTAGCATTACAATTACGACAGGGTTTTAAAAAGAGTGACGCAGAGCAGGATATCAGTGAAGACGACACTGCAGAGACAGATGTGATATTGTCCCGGAAAAGAAAACAATGCCAAGTGCGAATGTGCAAGCAAATAAAACTTGTGAAATTTGTCACAAATGTAAAAAAAAGGTATGTGGATCATGCACAAGCCACGTAATCAAGAAAATCATTTGCAAGAAGTGTTCTTCAACATAGAAAAGCACAGAAATAAAAACTAGGATTTATTAGTAAGATGAAAAAAGGATTATTATTTTGCGAAGTTAACCCTAAAGTTTTTTAATTTATAAGCGTAATTGGTTTTATCGTATATGGTTATAAATAAATACCGTTTATTTACTTCAAATAAATTAAATACCTGTAAAAAGTATAATTTTCCTTCGATAAATACAAATGTAAACGTAAATTTAAAATAATATTAGGTGGCGGTCAATTTGACCGCCTCTCGCTGTTATGGGTATGCAAAAATTTCCGCTGTTCTAGTGTTAATTAAAGCGTACACGGGACGAAATCATCAAAGATGCAAAGAGAAAAATGCGTGGTGGCGGGAAGAAGAAGAAGAGGGCTGCCCGGAAGAAGGGGTCACGTGGTATTAAACGTAAAAGGATATCAAAAAGAAGTGCTGTAAGCGAATGAAACCTATGGTTGACCACTTTTTTGACTGATATAAGCTAAGGACATTGATCTCATGAATCATAGTTTGTTTACCACTTGTCGAGAGAGGAGGCACTATTTCTAACTCGCCATGGCACGCTTCATCCACCCATGTAGTTCACAATGCTGTAAATCGGAGCTGTCCCTTTTTGAGCTGCCTCCAACCCAAGTTTCTATTGAGCACTGTGACTTTATTACAATTAACCTTTTAAACACAATTAGTTCCCCGAGTGCACCTATAGAATTCGTGATACCCAGCTCAGGCCCTTACTTTTTTGATCCAAGCTGTGTGCACATGTACGCTAAGCTACGTATAGCCCATTCTGATGGAACGGTCTGCGATGACAAATATGCTGCATACCCTGAAACAAACTTTCTGCACTCCATATTCAACCAGTGTGACGTATATTTAAATCAGACCAACATATCGGCAGGACGGGTACTATCATCTACGCGCCTATCTGGAAAATGTCCTCAACTTTTCCAAAGAAGCAAAGGCTACCTTTTTAAGTGCCGAGGGATATTATCAAACTAAAGATGAAAGTAGTATAAAGGACAAATTTAAAAATTCTAAAAAGAAAATATACGAGTGTTTTGGACGGCTGCACACAGATTTCACTTTCCAGGGGAAGTTGCTTGTCAACGGGGTGGATATGAAAATAAAGCTCACCCGCACGAGTCCTGAGATCTGCTTAAATCTGGATGCTGATCAAGAAGAGGGTGCAAAGCCCGTTGTGGTTCACATTATGGACACATACCTCCGCGTACGGCGAGTGAAATTAAGTTCACCAAAACAACTAGAAATTGAGAAAAATTTACTAAACGCTACAGTGAAATATCCTATTAACAGAGTACAAATCAAACTATATACGGTTCCTGCAGGGTTGGCATCGAAGCAGATAGAAAACATTGCCCTGGGAAATCTTCCTAAAAGGATATTAATCGGAATGCAGGACCATGCTTCGGTGAATGGAAAATATAAAAAGAGTGCCTTTAAATTCGAGAATTTCGGACTTAAAAATATAACTCTATACGTTAATGGCACTGCTTTGGGTGGAACAATGGGTACGGACTATTCATCAGACGCTGTGTTACCTCTTTGTGCCAGAGCCTATAGTAATCTGACCCATATTGCAGGTGATTGTGATGAGCTTGGTAATGGGGTAACGCAGGAAGAATTCATTGATCAATTTAACCTTTATCCGTTTGACATTACACCTGACTTATCTGCTAGCGTAAATACCCATTTAACCCCACATCAGAGCGGAAACATCTCAGTGCGGCTGGAATTCGCCAAGCCTATAGACGCTCCTATTAGTGTACTAGTATATCTCGAATCACAAGCCCTATAGAAGTAGATAGATTTAGGAGCGTTATCACTGACTTTTAAAATGGATGCTAATACACTTCAGAAAGTAATGAATAGTGAACGAGTCACACGTTCCAAATTTATCGGCGTGTTTGCGAAGAATGAAACATTGAGTTTGCCAAGTACGCGAGAATGCGGTAGTCTTATTGTGAACACAGATGTCATCGGTAATGAAGGGATTTATTGGATCGCTGTCTATTTTAAAAATAGACAGCGCCTGTACTATTTTGATTCACTCGGTACTCAACCCTGGAGTGACCCTATTATTGTAAAATTTCTCGCTCAGTTACATATTCCCGAAGTTGTATGGAACCCGTTTCGTATACAAGAATATTTTAGTAATGTTTGCGGAATGTACTGCGTCTCATTTCTCATGCATATGTCATGTGATAAAGAATTTATAAATTTTTTAAATTTATTTTACCCGTGCCACACTCGCCGAAACGATGAAATGGTATGCAGACAGATAAAAATCCGTTTTCCAATTGTACGTACTCGTTGTATAGTATAATGTTTTTGTTCGTGTGTGTATATTTGTAACGGTATATTCTGTAGTTGGTTATTGTACTGATTTCTTTCATTTAATAAATTTATGAAAATATATTGTGTCTTCTTACCCCCAAAAGATCGAAAAACACTTACATTATTTCGGTGTGACATTCATTATGCTGACTGATCAGTATATCCTCCGTATTCATGACACGAGATTCTTCAAAAGATGGTATAACACGTGTCAAATCCTCATCGGACCTTAAAGGAATAATGTTCATTCTTTTAAAACATATACAGAGTATACAGACAGACCCCATTATGTGAAGATATCTTTGGTTCGAAACTCATTTAAGAGGTAAATCCAAATAACATTTAAAACGATTGCCATAAAAAATTTCGATTTTAGCATAATGGCGATAAGAGGTAAATCCAAATAACATTTAAAACGATTGCCATAAAAAATTTCGATTTTAGCATAATGGCGATAAGAGGTAAAATCCAAATAACATTTAAAACGATTGCCATAAAAAATTTCGATTTTAGCATAATGGCGATAAGAGGTAAAACCAAATAACATTTAAAACGATTGTCATAAAAAATTTCGATTTTTGGTATCTAAATGAAGTATTTGACGAGATACTACAACCCTCCCAGTGGCGGACCTACATTTTTGGGACCCTGAAGCTTGAACTGTTATGGGGGCCCCTTCGCAACCAGCAACAATAGGAACGAAAATCACACCACCCAACATCAATGCGCGGAAAAAAGTATTGGTTCATTCTCTAATAGAGAGGTAGAAGGTCATCAGAGGGGGCTCGTTAGGATAAAGAGGTGAAAATCTGATTTTTTGTGTTAAAATGCACAAGCGAGACGAGTGCAGCCTGAATTGAGAATTCAGATGTCTTTTTATGGTTCCGATTGGCTCTAGCCTAAGGGCTGAGCTATAGAACTATTAAGCCGTGCACCAACGAAGGATTCGAGGATCCAGCTGCCAAAATGTAGACTGTGAATAGATTCTGGCGAGCTCAGCGAGCCCATACAGCTGGGGGTTCGGGCGCTGCAAGCCCCCGAGAAAATTTTGAAATTTGACCAATTACAGGGGCATTTTGAGGCCATATGAAATGGGTATTAGAGCATATTTTAAGGTCAATATTAAGTACTTCAACCCATTGGCTTATGATTCTACCACTAAAATAGCCTTATTTTAATAACAAACACTTAAAAAAACTCCATCGATTTTGTTGAAAAATTCACTCATTAAAAAAAAAGTTGCTTCAGGGCCCCCCTGGATTAGGGGCCCTGAAGCTTAAGCTTCATTAGTTTCATAGTAGATCCGCCACTGAACCCTCCATATATATAAAATCATGTTTCTTGAATTATAGACACGTACATTTCTATGGTAGTCCCTTGCGTCGGATTGTAAGGAGCGTCACTGCAAATATCTTCAACGGTTTGCGTTGGAAATAATTCATCACGGTCAATTGCGTTAAAAAGATTAATTGCAGTTAATGCTGCAGTGTCACCTTCTTCATACAAATCCGGGGAGACGTACAGTTCGTGGTCCATGGTGGAGGAATGCACTGGCAGAGAGAATGATTATTCACTGACGCGAAAATAGCTACTGTTACTCCAAACTGAAAAATATCCCCTTTTATATGCACAATCGCCAAGCTCCGCCCCAAAAGATTAAGGCCAGATGTTCGTAGTGATTGGCTGCCAGTGTAGCTGGGTGGAGCTATGATACGTTTGTGTACCAATCCGCTATAGCGGGTCCGGACGAGTAGTGGCATCTTTATATTTTCTCCAATGGATTTAATGCTCGTATTACTCCTTGCTGTCTTTACCATGTCAATATTTTTCCCCCACTATTCCCGGATCATTAGTCACTAATGTAATCGAGAGGATTTTATAATAAAGAAATATATCCTAATTATATTTTTAAAAGAGCATTCGGTTTCCACGTTAAACTGTGGGTCTAAGGCGGAGTGAAAACCTTTCCAATTCGGCGAGAAAGAGATAATTGCACTAGGGAACAACATTTCTTGAAAACTATTTGGTGTTTCTTATAGAACTTTTGATGCTGATTCCGGTTTCAGAATTTTTCTATCACCCATAGTTTTCGAGAAAATAATATTTCCAAAAAAGAAACCTTGCGAAGATTGGTGGAAATAAACCAAAACACACGCTCGTCCATTCCCCCCAATCTCCTCTAATTATATTTTTAAAAAAGAAAAGAGCATTCGGTTTCTACGTTAAACTGTGGGTCTAAGGTGGAGTGAAAACCTTATCCGTTGTTACAATTCGGGGAAGAGCTAGTTGTTATTATTACTAAAGAGAAAAATAAATAGCCTTGTGTCAGTAACTGCGGGGGTTGTTTCGGTGAATAATGGCTAAGGTGTCTTTAGGCATGAAGTTTTGCTGGCAAAAGATACAAGCATATTCCTTTATTTATTAATGAACAAAACTCTCTCTCTTTCTTTATATATATATATATATATATATATATATATATAATTATTAGTACTTTCAGGTTTGCAATTTGCCGGCAAAAGATACAAGCATATTCCTTTATTTATTAATGAACAAAACTCTCTCTCTTCTTTCTATATTATATATATATATATATATATATATATATATATATAATTATTAGTACTTTCAGGTTTGCAATTTGCTGGCAAAAGATACAAGCATATTCCTTTATTTATTAATGAACAAAACTCTCTCTCTCTTTCTTTCTATATATATATATATATATATATATACTTAGTACTTTCAGGTTCGCTAAGAATCGGAGTCAAGAGAGGTTTTGTTCAAGCTGACTGGAAGAAAGGTAAAATTATGGTAAAAAATCGCCTCTGGCAATCAGGTGTGATTCGAGTCGGAGAAACGAATCCTCGTTTGCGTGTGTGTTTGTGTGTGTGGTGTGTATAGATTTGAGAATACGATCGTGTGTTTTGGTTTATTTCCATCTATCTTCGTAAGTTTCCCATTGTTATTCGATATTATAATAAAAATAGGAATAAAGTTAATGTTCTAATTCGGTGAAATTCAATTATTTATATATATATATATATATATATATATATATATATATATATATATATATATATATATATAAGGTTTGGCAAAATATATGTTTGGCATTTTTTCTGATTTTCATTCATGTACAGATGCGTGTGCGTGTGTGCACGAGTTGTTCATTCATATACAAACACAGATGGGGTGAGGAGATTGGGGGAATGTACGAGCGTGCTTTTTGGTTTTAGTACGGTGAAATTCAATTTATATATATATATATATATATATATATATATATATATATATATATATATATATATATATATATATATAATATATAAGGGTTGACAAAATTAAATAGACACGGTTATTATGATTCTTTCTATATATATATATATATATATATATATATATATATAAACACAGATGGGGGATTGGGGACGAGCGTGTGTTTTGGTTTTAATTCGGTGAAACGAGATACTACAACCCTCCATATATATAAAATCATGTTTCTTGAATTATAGACACTTACAGAAATCCTTTCCTCGTGAAAGGAAAAACAACGCTTAATGATTAATTTCTTATATTGAATAATTAATTCTCCTAAAAGGAGATAATTCATTTTTGTATACATTATTTAGCATCATTTGGTTTAAATTAATATACGTTTGGCATTTTTTCTGATTTTCATTCATGTACAGATGCGTGTGCGTGTGTGCACGAGTTGTTCATTCATATACAAACACAGATGGGGTGAGGAGATTGGGGGGTAATGATTGACCATGTTTTTTGGTTTTAATTCGGTGAAATTCAATTTATATATATATATATATATATATATATATATATAAGGGTTGACAAAATTAAATAGACACGGTTATTATGATTCTTTCTATCTATATATATATATATATATATATATATATATATATATATATATATATATATACAAACACAGATGGGGGATTGGGGACGAGCGTGTGTTTTGGTTAATTTCCACCAATCTTCGTAAGGTTTCTTCTCCTTTCGTTTTTCCCACTGTTATTCGATATTTAAATAGGAATTAAGTGATTTATTGGAGCGTGTGTTTAAATTATTTATTTAATAAACAGATGAATCTTCCAACAATTAATTCTGTATTGATTAACTACCATCATATAAATATATTGTGGTATTTTATGTGGTTTTTTCTATCTGGCAACTGAATACATGGCGCTATCTGGCAACTCAGCCGGAATAGAGGTCTATAAAAGAGTGAGAAGCTGATGACGGAGTCATTCAAGCTCGGCTCCCAGCCGAGCAAGGACCTCTGGTCCTTTCTCTTTCTGGCCCTTTGGGAAAACCCCTTAGAGGCCTCTTAGGTTAGGTAAACGAAAATAGCTTGGGGGAGAACTCCGCCTCCAAGTTCCATGCCTTGCAATCAAAGGCAACTACTCTCTCTCTCTCTCTCTCTCTCTCTCTCTCTCTCCTTCAGGTGTACCCCTCCCCCCTTGGCTCAGCCAACTGGCTGATTAGGAGCCTATAAAACAACGCCTACTCGGCTGAAGTCTTAATATGCACTTGGCTCCTGCCAGGTGAACACCTCTCCTCCTTTCTCTTGGGGGATAACGCCGCCTCCAAGTTTTCCTTGTTGCACCTGCAGCATCCCCCACCCCCCCTTTGGGGGATTTTTTGCAACACCCTCCCTTTGCAACAACCCCAACCCCCCTTTGCAACAACACCCCACCTCCCGTTGCAACAACCCCACCCCACATTGCAACATTACGTAATAAATTGCAACATTCCTGACTCCCCTTTTGCGGCTATACTACTTGTGTGCATCAAAAGTTACTAAAATTCAAAGTTGCACAACGACTTTGTAATCACCATAGATATATATATATATATACACACACACACATTTTAACTGCAAACAACACGCAGTATAATTAATGTCAAGAACGACGCTTGTGTAGAAGAGCGTCCGCACAAGAAGAAGAGAAAGAACGAACAAATGAAAAGTGAGGCACCTCCCAGGAATCGAACCCGGGATCTTCCAATTGCCGGTCGGACATGCTATCCACTACACCAAGGTCCTCGACCAATCAGAAGTCGTAATTCTCGTACATACGAGCGGAATCGAATGCCATGAGGGGGGCACCTTCTCATGCCGTACATATATACATTTTAACTGCAAACAACACGCAGTATAATTAACGTAAAGAACGACGCCTCTGTAGAAGAGCGTCCGCACAAGAAGAGGGCATTCGATTCCGCTCGTATGTAGGAGAATTACGACTTCTGATTGATCGAAGACCTTGGTGTAGTGGATAGCATGTCCGACCGGCAATTGGAAGATTCCTGGTTCGATTCCTCGGAGGTGCCTCATTTTTCATTTGTTCGTTCTTTCTCCTCTTCTTGTGCGGACGCTCTTCTACAGAAGCGTCGTTCTTTACATATATATATATATATATATATATATATACAGGGTGGCCATAAAGTCTGGAGACATAGGACATTTTTCTCAGAACTGTAGATTATCTGCAACGGAGAAAAATATCTTAACATTTCCTATGTTTTCAGATTTTATGTCCACCCTGTATATATAAAAATCATTTCAGTTACTCAACATTCCAAACACTAAAAATGAAAAATAATAAAAAATTAACAATAAATATAACGCTAAGTGAAAAAACAACTAAAATATGTTCTTATCAAATCCAAACGTGTTGGAAAAAAAAAAAGAAATATTTTCGCTTTGAGTTCATCCTAAATGAAGCTAATCTTCTGTTCGGAGAAGCAATCCACGGACAGGAACGTTTTTGGCAACTTGGCTGAAGCTGTATAAATGTGAGGTTGAACAAGCAAAATGTTACAAAAAACACTTAATTTCATGGTATTATGAAGAAACCTCCGTCTCTTTTGAGGAAATGCGAGGTATCACTTACATAGGATTTGAAACCCGAAAGCTATTATGACTTCTCTCTCATTATAGCGATGACGCAGTTTCATCCTTTGTGTAAAGAAGCAGCTTATATGAAATGTTTTTTTAACGAACATCTGTCTTTTCACCCTTTATAACTGCGGCTTTAGAAATAAATTAAGGAAAAACTTAGAATGAAGTAGCCTACTTATGATTAAAAGGTATGATAACTTTCCACTTTTACATAATATGAAAATGAGTATATATATATATATATATATATATATATATATATATATATATATATATATACATATATATATATATATATAAGAAAATTAGGATTGAACTTTCAACCAGAAGAAAGTACGTAAACAACAAACACGAGGAAAACAACAGGGAAAAAAAGCATTAAACAACGAGCGAGATCATAACCAATTAAAACACAGACACGAACGAGCAGCAGTCAGGGGATCATCACCCCCCACTCTCCGCGTATCTATCGTCAGTAAAAACATACATTGTGTCTTGTGACAACAGGTGTGGGTTTAAAATGTGTGAACGTTCTTCTCTTCTCGAAATGGTTGGTTTTAATGGATTTTCCCCATGCAAAGGGGCTTTGTTCTTCTTCCATTGTGTGTGAGCTACATCGTTTTGATGGAACATCTTTCATTCTCTTCCACTTTACGTGTCGTTCTTCTAGAATAATTCCTTTAACCGCAGTAGAAAGAAAAATACTTCGTTAAAACCAAAACACATTCACGGTTAGCCCTCGATGGCAGCAGTAGTATGGTGGCTTAGATGCCGACAAAACCAAGCGTTCGTTGGATGATGTTATATATGCATGATCCAGGAAGGTTAGACTGATAAGATAAGAAAGCTAATAACTCATAAGATGAATTGGGCTAAGTAGGCTGCAATCTCACGAACTGTGATCCGTCTATCCGCTTTCACAAGCTCAGTCACACGGACCTTATTGTCGTCTGTCGCTACAGTCAATGGGCAACTACTCCGATCTGCGTCGGGAACCGTTGTCTGGCCACATTTAAATTTTTGCACCCATTCATAAACACTGCTTCGACTCATTGTTTCACTACCGAACAGTTTTTGCAACCGACGGTGACTGTCCAGCCCACCAACGCCTTCAAAGGTCAAGAAACTGCTGTAACAGAAGCTCTTTCCGATCCATTTTCACACGTCCAGTGTTACCGAACGACTGAGGTCGGAGTGGCAGCGACAGGTCTGAATATGCGTCATGAGTCAGATACTTTCCCATTACACATCTTTAAAATATGTTTCCGGAAACTTTCTGGACAGCCCTAACAACCAACTTACTGTTGGTTTACTACAATGAACATAAGGCCTACCTGTTTAACAATTTGCCAACCAATCCAAATGATTATTTTTAACTATACATATAGTGACTGCACTAACCATACTTATAGTATTTCTGGTAACAAATTTCATGTGTGGTTGTTGCCACCGAGGAATTTTATATATATTAGGGCGGTTCAAATAAATGAAAATTAAAAATTCAAGCAAGCATGTACTTTTTTTTATTAGACGTAAGAACATAAAACTCTGAGACGAATTTGAGTGGAATCCGAGGGTATTTACTCGGTGCTCAAGCATTAGAATATGTACAGTGGGTGAATTGGATAAATAACATTTAGATAACCAATGAATTCGCACATATAACGTTCAGTGATGGCACAAATGCATTGATATCACCTTAATATCATACATGAAATCTAGTCGCCTGAACATTTACCGGTGGCCAATGTCGACTTATTCTGGTCAGGTAATTAGTGCCGTGCTTTCCACTACGTGTAAGAGGAACTGCTTTTGAGTCTCGGCTTTGGTAATGGTTGCATTGAAATTCTTTATCATGGACACGCCCCTTTCAGCACTGTCGTGATAACATTGAATCTTTACATGGAGAGGAGGGATCGTCTATCGTCTTGGTGATTTTTCCACTCATCAGGATATGTCCTAAGAACCCTTGGCTGATCTTGAAAGTATCAAATAACTTGAATGACGCTGAATCGACAAAGTCTGAGAGATCCATCCTCTCAACTGAAACGTTTCCTTTGTATTTTCTCCGATCTTTCTTTAGTGTTCCTCTCTGTAATAAATTTGCTGCCTCAATCATTTTCATCTTTGTTTTCCGACAAGGTTTCAAACGAAACAAAGCCAAACCAGGAGGAGATTGTAGACACCAATCGACCAGGGAAAGGGAAGTACATGACCGTAAATTTCCCTCAATCGGCGGGCTCGGAAAATTTAAATACCAGAAGTCCCATACGACAAATCAGCAATCTAAGAGTAATCGAACATGAGCTTGAGCATCCACTGAAAGTTTTGCTACCTAGTAGAAATTTGCCATGAAGATTTTTGTAAACAAGTAGAATTAAAAAAATCCACATGCTCAGTGACTTGCCTGCAATAAAATTTTTCACCCCTATTACATGAACCGCCCTAATATATATATATATATATATATATATATATATATATATATATATATATTGTAGTAATGCTTAGTTAAGAATATTAATTTGTTTAATTAAATAAGATAATGTTTAATATAAATTTACTAAAAATTGTGATGATTATGATAAAGCATGGTTGTTAGATTTGAATTGTTTAAAATGGGTAGGGTTGGTAATCCTAAATAGGCCGGAGAGTGGACTATACCTATAACGGTTTTTCAGTCTTGAGGCAGAACGCGTTACGCGTAGTTGGGCAAAATGTAACGTAGAATAAATAATTTGTGTGTGTCCCTCTCCGACCTAAATATATTTAGTAATATTTCATACTCGCATATCCCCTAATTAACTAAACCACTTTCGAAATTAATAAAACGTAACGTGTTAAATAGGAGTATTAATTAACCTCCCCCCCCTTCGTTTTGTAACGGTCTTTTAGAGTCAGAACTCGGCGTCGCTACCGGAAACTATTATACTGCACGGCGAAAATGAGTAACGAGAGTGTACAGTTAAATGAAATAAAGAGCAATAGAGATATAGTAAAGTAGGAAGAAGCGTAAATAAATAATGAAGAAAAAGTATATAATAAAACCAGTTCACTACATCTGGTGCTAGCGGTGGTCCTCTTACATCATATTTTGTGAGGCTTACCCACGTGTTAGTATTTCCATTAAAATTCTTAAAACCCAGTATAATAACAAATAGCGTTAATGAATATTTTATTTCGATTATTAAAATATCTAAATGCAAAATTTTACCCCGTTTGCAGGCAAATTTCGATTTTCATGCCTTAAAATTTCATTGTAAATAAAATTTAAAAATGGCGCTTGCCTTCGCGTCTGATAGCGTCCCTGACTCCGCCTAAGAATTCAATTTGTTTCGTCCAGTTCCGTTGCTTTTCGTTTGTCCGACTCAGTATTGCGAGTCATTATTACGTTAAATTTTGTTCATTTCGGTTGGAGAGGGTATAGTTTGAAAATTATCGTGCTGCCTGAAGACTCAAATTTTTTTTCATCTCTATACCCTTTCAGCTTACCTCTGTTGTTTACTTGTTTGTTTAAAACTTTTGGAATTAGTAGTAATTGTAATATATAATAACGATATAGAAAAAAAAAAAAAATTGTACGTAAGTAATTGTTAGTTTAAATACAGTGATACACGTTTTATATGGTCTTTAAAAATGTTTTAGCGAAAATTTGTACCGATTCAAAACCATTTCATGAACATGAGAAATTTTCTGGGTTTCATTAGCAGATTTTTGATTATATTTCGATTGCCTGTATATAATAATAGGATTATTTTGTAAATATAGGTTTACGGGCTTTTTGCTTTGCTCGCTTCGCGCTAAAATAGGATTACGTTACAGTTAAGGGACAAATCGAAAAATAAATCTTAAAGATATTAAAAATTGTCAGATTGGGCCGTATAGGATTGTGTTAAATTGTGTTGTGAAATTTTCTATAAAAGTTGTTTTGGATATTTTTTTTATACTCATTAATTATATACAATTTGGTAGGTAAGCTGGTTATCTATTTTTTTTCCTGTTTCTTTCGATTCATTTCACGACAATTCCGACATATTTGGTAAAATGGCTATTGTATCGTACGTAAGAAGAATTTCTTGTAGGCCTATCGTAAAATATTGTCGGAGATTAACCGTTATTACGGTATGTCTATTGAGTAGTAAATTTTTAGTTATTTAACAAAATTTTATTGGTTTAACATAAATAAGCATAGGATTTTTCTTTAATAAACACAAATGTTATGCTATTCTAATTGTCTTTTCACGCGTAACATTGAATTTATTATAGGCCTAAAAGCGGCAGTAAATTTTATTTTTATTTTGGCGGCCAATGTGAGTTACGGTACACATTTTACTAAATCTCGATATTATAATTTTTTTGAATTACAGAAATTTGTGTAGAAATTCTTTTCATATATTGTTTACGTTTTATAAATTCATTCAATAATCAATTTATTTGTACAGATAGGCCGATTTTTATTTTTCTTTCCAGTTCAATGACAATGGTAAAATTTTTAGTTCAAATTTAGATTGTATTCTAAAAAGGATGTTTTAATTTGAAATTTTAATTTGGAATTAGAAATGAAAAATGTCCTTTTTTTTTAGTTTGAGCGTTTGCATGGAAAATATTACGAAATTATGTTAGGATATAATGCAGTTTCATTCGGTTAGGGATATTTGTATAGAGGTTCGCTTACAAACAAAGCGACCGCTCTCAATTAGGAAATGTTTTAGTTTTGTTTACAGTGGATTGTGTGTAATTTTTTAGTACATATGATCTATTCTTATTTAGTATAACGATAAAAATTTGTATTTTCACTTGGAAACGATAAATTGCTGAGATTTCTGTGATTTGAAAACCATACTGAGGTTTCTGTTGAAGGAGAGAGTTGTATCTCAGATGTAATTTGCGAATTGCAAGTTCAATTCTTATGAAATTTGACGTTTCAAGTTGGAATTACTGTATTAAAATAATTTTTGGTAGTAATATTTAAATTTTTTTACTTTTTAATAACTGTTTAGAAAATTATTATTGTTTAAACCTTCAGTCGGAGTTAACTAGTGCATTTGAAACATTGACTCAAGTGTACACTCGGAAATGGAGCCTCATAGATAGCCAGTAACGTTTTTGTGGCGTGTGTGCTCCTCCTCAAAGCAAGAGGGTTCATGATTGTCAGAGAATGGATGACATGAAGTTTCTGGGGTTCATTTTTGTCTTTTGTATTTAGAGGTATTGAGGTGATTTCTGACGATAGTTTGAACAATAATAATTCTTAAATTATACAAACAGTTACTATGTATGGGCGCTTTTATATTATACTGTACAATTTTGTTTAGCGTTTTATGACTTTTTTTTTATCTTCTCTGCTGTGACTGCCATAAGTGACCTTATTGGTAACTAGATTTGATTAAATTTTTGCGAAATTTTTATATTTTTTTCCGTGAATTTGGCCAGAGCAAATGTGTAGTTATTTTTCGAAGTGAATTGTCGAAAGAATTTGATAAATTAAATATGAAATGATAAGCAGTACAGAAACACGTTTAGAATAAACTTTTTTTTTCAAAATTGCAAGACTCAGTTTGGGGTCAACCAAGTTGAATCCGAGTTCCATCAAGTGAGTTTAGTCGACCGGATAGGTGATCGATCACCAATGAGAGAGAGAGAAGAGAAACCAGAATGCGCATGGACTTGGCGCAGGATGGTTTCGGAAGAGAAGAGAGAAGAGAGGAACCGAATGCGCAGGGACTTGGCGCAGGACAGTTCCGGAAGAGAAGAGAAATTTACGTCTGCAGGGTCTTGGCACACGAAAATTTCGATTGAAGATGGTCTACTGGTATTTTTCGGGCAGTAGCTGGTCACGTTGCTCGAATGCTTCGCTAAATATGTGTCAACAAAGCGCGCGGTAGACAAGCCACGAGCTTGAACGGGCGCCTACGACTGTACTGTCCATACAGACATACAGTAGGTTCGTTGGGAAACGGCCTACGGCGGAGTCATCGTTTGATTGTTGCCAGTAGAAGAGTCTTTCAGCTGGACGTAGGAAGAGCAGCGTTCACCGACAAAAGTGGAGATGAGACAAGGCGAGTTTCTTCATCGACTTCTAGAATTGCAAATTCCGTCCAATTCCAGCGCGTGGTCCCGCTTTCAGATATCTCCCCCCCTGATCCTTTTAGAGTTGGACGTCTCTTGTTTTTTTTTTTCGCCATTGGAGAGAGAGCGGAACCATTATAGCGTGCTGCCCTGTTGCATATTGATTGATGCAATCCCTTGCATTCTAGCGAAGTGAGCAGGAGAGCTGCGATTGAAAATTGAAATCCGTTGTCAGCGTGCGGAGTGTCATCTAAACAACGTCCAGCAAATAAATGTACTGATTATTATCTAATGAAATTATAAGTGAAAAGGGTCGATTATTGCCCATATTGTTGTGTTTTTCGTGAAATAGTATGTGCGCTCTTGGTCAGTATTTTATGTAAACTTTTTCTTATTTTTTTTCTATGTTGCCCTGATAGTAACTGTATAACTATACAAATAATTGTTTCGAATGTAAAGCGATCGTTGATGAGAAATCGCGGGAATAGATTGTGAACTTGAGATTTGTGTAGCCACTGTAAGAAAATTTTCTGTTATTTTTTTGGCATGTATAGATTAGTTACAGGTTGTAATTTAATTATTAGAGTGAAATGTTATTTTATGCAAATGTGAAAATTATAAAGTTTTCGGTTTTATAATATGATACAATATATGTATGGGAATTGTCATTCTATTATTTCTTGTCTATTCTAAACTTGAATAAGTGTTAAAGAAAAAAAAAAAAAAAAAAAAAATTGCAAAATATATAAGTTTGTTGAATAAATTTATTGACATTGTTAAACGATATTAATAAGTTTTCCTAATGGAAAAACTTATTTTCAAGGGGGTGATGCGAGTGTAGTAATGCTTAGTTAAGAATATTAATTTGTTTAATTAAATAAGATAATGTTTAATATAAATTTACTAAAAATTGTGATGATTACGATAAAGCATGGTTGTTAGATTTGAATTGTTTAAAATGGGTAGGGTTGGTAATCCTAAATAGGCCGGAGAGTGGACTATACCTATAACGGTTTTTCAGTCTTGAGGCAGAACGCGTTACGCGTAGTTGGGCAAAATGTAACGTAGAATAAATAAGTTGTGTGTGTCCCTCTCCGACCTAAATATATTTAGTAATATTTCATACTCGCATATCCCCTAATTAACTAAACCACTTTCGAAATTAATAAAACGTAAGTGTTAAATAGGAGTATTAATTAACCTCCCCCCCCTTCGTTTTGTAACGGTCTTTTAGAGTCAGAACTCGGCGTCGCTACCGGAAACTATTATACTGCACGGCGAAAATGAGTAACGAGAGTGTACAGTTAAATGAAATAAAGAGCAATAGAGATATAGTAAAGTAGGAAGAAGCGTAAATAAATAATGAAGAAAAAGTATATAATAAAACCAGTTCACTACAATATATATATATATATATATACTGTATATATACATGCTAGGGGCACTCAATATATTTTGCCACACCCTTTTTTCTTAGTTAAATAATAGGTTATGGGGCTGAAATGTCTTTTGGGCCGTAAGTTTGAACTTTCTGCGCTTCACATAACCGGATTTTTCCAGTTTGAACCTCCCCTCCTTTTATAAAACCGCTTTTAAACGCCCTTCTATAAAACCGATGGTTAACGCAGTTTCGAAAATGGCGTCTGACAGTGATGTGCGTCGTAAACATAGAGCCGTTATCGAGTTCTTAACCGCAGAGAAGGAAACAGTTGGAAATATTCACAAACGTCTACAAAACGTTTACAGAGATGCTGTTGTTGATCGAAGCACAGTTGGACGCTGGTCTAAACGTGTGAGATCATCGGAGAGAGGGAGAACCAGCCTCCATGATGACCACGCAGCGGTCGGCAGGCATCGGCTGTGACATCTCACACTGTGCAACGTGCTAACAGCATCATTCGATCAAATCGGCGCGTCACATACAAGGAGCTATCACTAGAGCTAGGAATTAGTGAAGCAAGTGTGAATACGATAATTCAGCAACTGGAATACTCAAAAGTGTGCTCACGGTTTGTTCCTCGCCAACTGACTGAAGATCACAAAGCCCAAAGAAAAGAAATTGCTTCCGAGTCGTTGGTTCGATACGAGACAGAAGGGGATGACTTCCTTTCACGAATTGTGACTAGGGATGAGAAGACTTGGGTACACCACTTTGAACCTGAAACAAAACGCCAATCCATGGAGTGGCATCATGCAGACTCCCCACGCAAGAAAAAGTTCAAAATGGCTCCCTCTGTAGGGAAGGTTATGACCACCATCTTCTGGGACATGAAAGGGGTGATTCTGGTGGACATTATGAAAGACAAACAATCAACTCAGAGGCATATATTGCTACCCTACAGAGACTCCAAAGACGTATAAAGCGAGTTCGACCGGAGAGAAAACTGGAAGACGTCTTTCTTTTGCACGATAACGCAAGACCACAAAATAGTTTGCAAACATGAGAGGCCATCACAAAAATGCGCTTGACTGTGTTACCCCACCCTCCATACAGCCCGAATCTGGCACCTTCAGACTTCCATTTGTTTAGGCCAAACAAGAAAGAAAGTAAGTTTCAGAGTGACGATGAGGTTGTTGAGGAGGTTAAGAGGTGACTTCAGCGGAACCCAGCGGAACCAGCAAGGAATAAAGGCCGTTGTTTCGAGGTGGCGGAAAGCCGTAGAAAAGGATGGAGACTATATGGAAAAATAAAACTTGTAAAAAAGGTATGTAACTACTGTATACAAAATTTCTGGACCTTAAAGGAAACTTGGAAAGAAAAAAAAGGTGGGAAAAATATATTGAGTGGCCCTCGTGTGTACACACACACACACACACACACACACACACACACACACACACACACACACATATATATATATATGAAAATTATTTCACGAAAGTAACACGTGAAAAATATTTATGATGAATAAAACCACGAAGGAAAGGAAACAGAGTGGTGCTCGCTTTCGTCTAATGACATCCTCAGGAACACTAGTGTACATAAAGAGTTCAAGACTATAATATATAGGTTACAAAAAAAAAATATATATATATATATATATAATATATATATTATATATATATATATATATAATATATATATGAATAAAACCACGAAGGGAAAAGAAACACAAAGTGGTGCTCAAGCGCTTTCGTCTAATGACATCCTCAGGAACACTGATATATATATATAGTAAAAATAGAAATAAAAATTGTGGGAGGAGCATACACATTTGTGAGGAAAACTACCAAATTTAGCACTTTGCCCGAATTCAACACAAGCTCAAATGGATTGTTTACAACCAATTTTATAGATAATGACTAAATGATATATAGGTCACAAAAAATAAAAATAAAGAAATAAAAATAAAAATAAATTGAAAAATAAAAATTGTAAGAGGAGCATACAAATTTATAACGGAAGAATTACCAAAAGTTTAGCGCTCTGCCCTTCTTGTTTAAATCCGTTCTGAACAAATTCAAAACAACGGGAACTATCTCTGATTCACATGTAAAAAATTCCATGGATCTTACTAAAAAATTGAATAATGTACGCACTGAAACCAACGATAGACTGATCAGTTTTGACGTTTGTTCATTGTTTACAAAAGTGCCGATTGACGATATGCTTGACTTTCTCGCCCGAGAATTACATAAGTACGATCTGCCACTACCTGCACACATCGTTTTGGAACTTATTAAGCTTTGCATCAAAGACTGTAAATTCACTTTCAACACCGCGCATTATCAATAGGTTTTTGGGATGGCCATGGGCAACCCCTTGTCGCCCCTCCTCTCCAATATTTATATGGAGTTTTTCGAAATTACTTACATTCCGAGAATCCTGGGGGTTGGCATCCCATGGTTGCGGTACGCCGACGATATTTTGTGTATCTGGCCAATGAATCGTGACCTGGATGACTTCCTCCTTCAGTTAAATGATCAAGTCCCCTCCATTAAGTTTACGTTAGAAGTGGAACAAGAAAACTCAATCCCGTTTTTGGATGTGCGTGTACATGGGGAAAGCCCAGGTTTTAAGTTTAGTATCTATCGGAAAAGAACAAACAATTTGTCCTACGTACACTTTTACTCTGGACATGACACCCCCATTAAGAAGGCCATATTTTCTTCAATGTTTCTCCGCGCTCTTAGGATCGCCAGTCCGGAATACATCGATGCCGAATTGGAAAAAATCAACGGTATTGGAAGTGATCTGTGCTACCCACCTGCGTTTATAGAATCTTGTCTTAACAAGGCAAAACGAACCTTCTATCGTGTGAATAATAACACTTGCACTTTGTCAAAGAATTTTTTAGTACTTCCATTTTTCCCGGGCTTTTTAGGCATTGCTAATGTACTTAAACTTTTTGGATATTAATGTAGTATTTTCATATAACAATATTGTGAAAAATATAGTAAAAAATAGCCCAACCAATAATTCAGGTATTATCTATAAAATTGGGTGTAAACAATGTCATTCCTTTTACATTGGTCAGACGGGAAAGGATTTGCACACGCGTGTAAAACAGCATCAATATTCCGTTAGAACGGGACAGTCGTCCAGTGCCCTTTCTGTCCATTTGTCAGAGTTATCCCACTGTACTGATTGGAATAATGCTTCAGTTTTGTTTCACTCTAGCAACATTGTTAATAGAAATATTCTTGAGTCTGCTATTATTCAACTTACAAATAACTTTAACATGAGCAAAGGTATTTTTCAACTCGATCCCGTTGTTTTGAATTCGTTCAGAACGGATTTAAACAAGAAGGGCAGAGCGCTAAACCTTTGGTAATTCTTCCGTTATAAATTTGTATGCTCCTCTTACAACTTTTATTTTTCAATTTATTTTTATTTTCATTTCTTTATTTTTATTTTTTTGTGACCTATATATCATTTAGGCATTATCTATAAAATTGGTTGTAAACAATCCATTTGAGCTTGTGTTTAATTCTGGCAAAGTGTTAAAATTGGTAGTTTTCCTCACAAATGTGTATGCTCCTCCCACAATTTTTATTTCTATTTTTACTATATATATATATATATATATATATATATATTTTTTTTTTGTAACCTATATATAGTCTTGAACTCTTTATGTACTTCAGTTTTCCTGAGGATGTCATTAGACGAAAGCGCTTGAGCACCACTCTGTGTTTCCTTTCCTTCGTGGTTTTATTCATCATATATATATATATATATATAGCTTGCTTGTACCTTGTTGGGAATGGACGTGTTGTGTCTCTTTCTGTATTAACACCCAAATAAGAAGGGAATAAACTACTCGGCGGTTTATTCCGTTTACACCCGAAAGTGTATAAAGTATCAATGAATCCGTGCATATAAATTCTAAAGTGAAATTCATTAAAATTAAGAAAGTGCAATACAGTTTACACAAATTATCACCAGTTTAACGTATATACTTAAACTTTAATACGGTTGGCATTCGAAAAATTTTGAAACAAGGCAGGAAAAAGGTCATAAAACGCAAACGTCAGAAAACCCTTGTGATCATCGAAAGGAAAGAAAAGAGAAAGAAAGGAAAAATAATTAAATAAATAAAATTTGTGTGTATTTCTTTTTACGCTAATTAATGAATAGTATGACCATAGGTCCAAATGGTCCAAATTCTCACTTAATCTGCAATTTGTGTAATCTGAAAACAACTGAAAATGCAGCAATAAGATGTGATTTCTGTCAAAAACTGCACGACTTTATCTGCATGAATTGGGATGATAGGAAAATATCTCTTGTCTCGAACTCGAAACAGATGGTGGGAATTAAATTTCTGTGTGACGCATGTACACAGACTGTAAACTCCTTTGCGGTATTTAAAAAAATGGAGAAAGCAAATTCGAGTGTTACAAAAAAGGAGGAAATAATGGGGGAATCCGGAAATGTCCTAATGAAAATTCGCGTGGATGAGAGAGAGGAGGAAATAACAAATAACAATATAAACAGTATAATACGAAATGAAGACATAGATTAAAGAAAAGAGATAAGTAAAATTTGCGAGGTAGTAAAACTGCCTAACGAGCTAAATGATAAAAAGATAATAACTAAAAACGTAGGAAATAAACAGCCAAAGAAAAATAATGATAATATCAAAATTAAGAACATTGAAAATAATAAGATAACAAGAAGTAGAAGCGGAGAAAATACCGTATGTAAATACAACGCAAAAGGGAACTGCAGATCTCGGGAAGGGCAATGCATCTATGCACATACCACATTATGTAACACACATTACACACGTGGATATTGCAAATTTGGAAAGAAGTGCAAGTTCCACCATCTTACGGTCTGCAACACCTATGCAAGATATGGGAGGTGCAAATACAGACAAAAATGCCGTTACCACCATCCTCAAAGGAACGCAACGGGTGAACAGGAAAAACAAACATCAAAGAAGGGTACCAATTTTTTAGACGTAGCCAACACAATTGAGTTGCTAAATACTATCCAGCAAATACAAAGTTAGCTGACAAATATATGAATCCGAGAACCGGACAGAAGGCAAGCACAGGGACACTTCATGCGTTATCGGGACAACAGATGCCGACAAATAGATAGATTAGAAAACCATTTTCGAGGCCAAGACAACGGAAGAAGTGCTAATGACTTTAGAGGAGAAGACGTTGGAAATTGTGGAAAGACATGTCCCAAAACAACAAAGAGGAAGAGAAGCAGGTTCGAGAGACAAAAGAGGTCATTGTTCAGAAAGAGAAAAAAAGTGACTGCAAAATTAAATAACTGTAAAGATAACATCAGAAAAATATTAAATGATAAACTGCAGAGTATCGATGACGTCATACAGGAACTAATTGAGAAACATACAGAAAAAGAAGACGCTATAGAAGCGATAAAGGTTAACTCAAAGTACTTCTAGAATTTTGCAAAACGGAAGTCGAAAAACCATGCGACTATCGGACCTTTGAAAAACGAGGACAGTATTTTTATCTGATGATCTAACAGAAGTATCAAGAAATATTAAGAGCTCAGTACGAATCATCTTTCAGTATCCCAAAAACTGACAAACTGATATACGATAGAAACCCGTTCTCTGAAGAAGAACTACAAGGGGAAAGTATAACGGACTTCGACTTTACGACATATGATATTACACAAGCCAATTAGGGAAACTAAAAGCACACTCAACGGCAGGACCGGATAAATGGAATGCCACACTGATCAAAAACTGCAAGAATGCAATCGGTGAGCCCCTATATTGGATATGGAGACGATCACTAGACACAAGAGAAATACCGGGCATCCTGAGAGCGCGAACATAGTCCCAATATATAAAGGAAGAGATCGATCCGAGGCCAAAACTATAAGCCAGCGTCGCTTACATCTCATATCACTAAAATATTTGAAAGAATAGTTTAGACAGAAAATCTATGACTTTTGGAAACTCAGAAAAAAATAAATGTAACCAACATGGGTTTCGGTCAGGCAGATCATGCCTACCACAACTAATGGAACACTACAACAACATTACTGATGCACTTGAAAGTAATGAAAACTATGATGTAACAAACACAGACTTTGCCAAAGCGTTCTACAAGTGTGACCGTGAAATCATAAAACTGAAATAAAACTGGATCATAAAACTGAAATATATGGGAATAACAGGAAAAGTAGGAAAATGGATATATAATTTCCTTAGTGAGCGGCGGCAAGTCGTTACAGTACAAGGAATATCTTCATCAGAATCAGAGGTCCTCAGCTCAGTGCCACAAGGAACAGTATTAGCTCCACTACGCTTTATAATCATGCTAACTAACATAGATGAGGACGTTACCAGAGACAGCACAATAACACCCTTTGCTAATGACACAAAGATCAGTAGAAAAATAAGAACCCCAGAAGATATAGGATCTCTACAAACCGACATTAACAGAATCTACAAGTGGACGGAAGACAACAATATAACGTTTAACACTGAGAAATTTCGGCTGTTACGGTACAGAAAAAGAGAAGACCTAAAATCCATGGAATATTATACCCCAAATGGTCAGGAAATTCAAAGAAATTCTAGAGCAAAAGATTTAGGGGTTGTAATGACTGATGATGCGAAATTTGAAGCACAAAATAAGATAGCAGTAAACAGAGCAACGAGAATAACAGGGCAGATAGTGAGAACCTTTAAACGAAGGGCTAGGAATGTAATGATTCCTCTACTGAAAACACTGATCATACCCAAATTGGAATACTGCTCGATCCTAACATGCCCATATAAAAAAGAAGACATTAGACAGCAAGAAAGGATGCAAAGAACTAAATTACTGGGAAAACTTACGCGAAGTAAACGTATATTCACCGGAAAGGAGAAGAGAGAGCTACACCATTATTTACACTTGAAAAATAATGGAGAAAGTAGTCCCTAATCTTACTCTACCTGTAACTCCCCAAACAACAGTGGAAAGTAGAAAAGGAAGACTGTGTCGTGTTCCCAAATTAAATCTAGACAGGGAACATCCTTAACCCTGGAAAAATAGTTTTGTTTGTGAGAGGACCAAACTGTTGTATCAGCTTCCCAAAGACCTAAGGAACACGAGAGGTGTTGCAGTGGACATCTTCAAAAAACTTAGACGCCTGGTTCAGAACAATCCCCGATGAGCCGGATGTACCTGGCCATGTGAGGTGGAGAGTACAAGAAACGAACTTACTACTTCACCAGGTCAACTCGAGAGGAGGGCAACAAGCTTGACCTTCGTAAAATGAAGAATCATCGCACGGAACATTTGAAAGGTTGAAATGTACATACATATATACTGTAAAACAATTTTCCTGTTAGATACGTGTCGTATACGGAATTTAATACGATTATTTTTATATGATTTGTTAATTAATTTGATTATTGATTAAAAAGTTAAAAAAGTTGATTATTGTGGATAGCACTTATTTATTTCAAAACAAAGAGAGAGAGAGGGTTTTGGGCGTTTTAAGAAGGGTAAAACCACTCGTGTAAAAGTTACAGTGTGCTTTCAGAGTAGGAATGACGTTATTTTAATAGAGAATAATCGTAAAGAAGTAGAACAGTAATAGTAATTAATGTATTAAATAGGAAACACTACATACGTTTGTAATTTGTCTCCAATAAAAGTAAGAAATTCATTATAGCAATTAGTATTGATAGTAAGAAATTGGTGTGGCAATTCCTTACCAACCAGTGTTGGTTGTTGCGTGACACATTTATTGGAAACGTTAGACGCTGTTATTAATTTTCTTTGTATCGGAATTATGTCCTTTTAAAGTCATTATTACGCCTCGAAATATCTCATTCCCTGATTTAAAATTAACATTTTAATGTATATCAAATCATCTGTCATGATATTTTTCTCGCCATGTTAACGTAATAATAATAATTAGTAAAGAGGGCCAAGAATTTGCACAGCAGTCAGGCGACCCATTGCGATAGCTCCTGGATTATTATTATTATCAGTCGAGCCACCTACCTGACGTGTTTTCACTTCGCTTATAGGGAAACGGTCGCTAACATGTAAGGGCAGTACATGGACAAAATACTCATAGTTATAATAATAATCATAACTCTCTCTCTCTCTCTCTCTCTCTCTCTCTCTCTCTCTCAGCGTGCTCTAAATGTTATCAACATGAGAACGCGATAAACAGTTGTCAGATTAAAGAGCCAAAAATAAAGAGGAGACGACATTATTGACATGCACGGATGATTACGATCATGATTTAATGATTAGCCTTTCAAGGCGTTAAAAATACATTTAAATGGCTATAATTTGAATAAAAATAGTGGAAGATTAGGCCGTGTTAGGGCTTCACTGTTCTTACCTACAAATGTAGCTTATCTGAAAATATTAGAAATTTAGAGTCCTCGAGCCTGTATACATGCTGTATACAGTTAACTGTATAACTATATACAGTTACGGAAATAATTTGAGACTATTTGTGATAATAATGTTTTTTGTATGATTTTAATATGTTTTCCATCCATTTGACAATTCCCAAACAAACTTTCCGCTTCGTACAATAGTGCCTTTGTTTCTGCGCACAGCGGTAAAGGGAAGCAGATGATATAGTTATTTCACTCTTTGAATACATATTTACAAAAGAAATAACGAATTATCATTTGTCATGAGAACCCAATTCATACTATGACTAACGAAAGGAGATTTTTCAGCGAGGTAGAGTATAGCTACTGAACCGAAGCTTTGTGACATCTACGTATAAGCGATTTGGGAGGCGAAAGAAGATCGATGAGTTTTATGTATCATTGCAAAATTCTTAGAAATATCGTCGTAAGTCTTCCAGCCAGATTCGTGCAGAGCTTGAGAAACACCATGCCAGTTCGATAACATCGTTTCTTGTGAGATCTATATTAGTGAAAAAGAACCTGTATGGCAGAAATGCACGATATTTTTTTTCATGCAGAAAGGAGGGGCCAAGGGCGAATACCGCAAAAATAAAAGAAAAAGAAGAGCGTCGATATAAAACAATTCCAATAAACCGGCCATTTCAAATAAAAATGGGAAAGAGTAATAAAAGCTATTTTTTGCAGACTATCATTAAGCTCCGACCATTTTCCCCCACCCGCATGTGCACGAGTCACGACCTTGAGGTTGAAAGACTTCTGATATGAGGATACTGCAGGTCACTAATACCCTAAACAGGCTCTGTATGGATTATTTATGAGAAAAAGACTTAATCAAATTACAGAATTACAAGACTGTCAACTTAAATACGTCATTTGTCATTTATTATCGGAATAAAAAGTTACATTATAGTGATTTATAAGATGATGTTATACAGTATTAAAGTCCCTTTTAACGGTTTTATATACAGTAGTTGTAAACTGATATTAATATAAACCACACATTTTAAATATATATATTATATATATATTAAATAGGATCCCTCCTAAGGAGACGTAGTTTTACATTTAGGATAAAAACGAAGACGTAGAGCAAAAAACATTATATTTGGCTGCAGCCGACGTTTCGGGCAACTCCACCCATTTTCAAGGCCTAATAAATAAAAGCTAAAATTAATACATGACAAAAAATCAAATGTCGAGTTAAAATTATCTAGAGTACAAATTAAAACTGTTCAAGAATAAAAATTAAAATTACAAAGTGGAAACAGGCATAAGCTAAGATCAAATCAAAAGTAAAAAGTGTATAAATGACAAAAAATATACGAATGATAAAATAAAACTTAAAACTAAGACATTCAAAAGTAAAATTGTTAAAAACTCTACAAATAAAGTTAAACGAATAAAAGTTAAACGAAAAATTACCAGAGTAACCGACATACCTATGCTCACTTGACAGCCAAAAGAAACTGAAGCGAAAAGGAGACAGGGTCGCAAGGGAAAATTTAGTAGGTAGTCATTCTAATTAATATAAGCAATCTTAGGAACATCTTAGGAACATCTTGGGAACATCTTAGGAACATCAATTTCTTAATAATGTATATTCCCCAACAGTGTCCCAACGTATGATGTTCCTAAGAATTGTAATATCTTGTTTTACCTGATATCTACCATTTTAACACTTTTGTGAAGAAGCATTGTTGAGTGTTGTGAGGAAATTTTATTTTCACACTGATTCTAAGATTGCCTTTGTAAATATTAATACTCTTGAATGTTTTTACGATGTAAAGACAAAATTCCCCCTGCGATGAGCTGTTCTGTCGTTTATTTGTTTACCTGCCCTGGGTGTTCCCAGGGGAACTAGGTTGGCAGTACAGTTCGTTCTTTGCTGGCGAGATTTTGCTCCCATATGGGTATTAGTCCATAGGACAGGGAAAGTTTTGTCGAGAAAGAACAGTCTGCTATTAGAAGTCATTCTATCAAGTGTAAGGTTGACGTTCTGTTGACAATTTTAGAATTCTTAAATCATTAACATGCCGTCCTCCTTCGTATTTACGAATCTCTGTGTATTAAGTTTTTGAACTCTAATTTAAACATTGATTCTGGCTGTTACCCCCTTTATTTAATTAGAATAACTACCTACTAAATTTTCCCTCGTACCCTGTCTCCTTTTCGCTTCAGTTTCTTGTGGCTGTTCAAGTGAGCATAGGTATGTCGGTTTACTCTTGTGATTTTTCGTTTAACTTTTTATTCCGTTTAACTTTTTATTTGTAAAGTTTTTTAACAATTTTACGTTTGAATGTCTTTAGTTTTAAGTTTTATTTTTATCATTCGTATATTTTTTGTCATTTATATATTTTTTACTTTTGATTTGATTTTGGCTTATGCCTCTTTCCACTTAGTAATTTTAATTTTTATTCTTGAACAGTTTTAATTTTGTACTCTAGATTAATTTTTAACTCGACATTTGTATTTTTTGTCATGTATTAATTTTAGCTTTAATTTATTAGGCCTTGAAAATGGGTAGAGTTGCCCGAAACGTCGGTTGCAGCCAAATATAATGACTTTTTTGCTCTACGTCTTTGTTTTTATCCTAAATATATATATATATATATATATATACAGGAATACCTCGAAATTCGTCGTTAATTCGTTCCGGAATAACACGACAAAATATGAAACGACGAAATTCGAGGTAGATTATAACATGTTTCAATGAGAAAACATTTTACTCTATTATTTTATTAAACAGATTAATTAAACAAATTCTACTAATTTTTCGGCAAAATATGTAATATATTGCGTTGGTAAACAGTTGAATTTCGTCCATTTCGATCGTTTTTTTTTTTTTACATTTTTTCAAAAAACGACGAATCTGCGAATATGGACGACGGATTGCGAAACTATAGGTAGTAAAAGATTGACGACGAATCTGCGAAACGACGAAATACGAAACGACGAATTTTGAGGTATTCCTGTATATATATATATACAGGGTGAGTCAAAAGTATCGCCCGATTTCTGTTTTTTCGGCTGTCAGATTCTTTCTGGGAAGTCATGTTGTTAATAATTGTCTTGCAGATACAGTTCCGGTACAGTTCCGTAATAATTTTCCCCCGAAAAAATGGTCAGATAAACATGTCATTCATTTATTTCTACCTTCTTGTACACTGTAATACAAATGACAAACAAACAATCAACTGACAGAAATCGGGCGCTACTTTTGACTCACCCTGTACATATAATATATATATATATATATATATGACGCCATTAAAATTTAGAATAACACAAGCGTATTCTCCGGTTTCCCGATATCTCGTTTTTGCGCAGTTACCAAAATCAGCACGCTCTATTCCGTGGGTGTGACGCACCCCTACAAGGACTTGAGACCATTAAACCATTAAACCATAAACCATTAAACTCGGTTCAGTCGTTAACGAGTAATAACTTTCGCTAACTTTAATAAATGTGTTTATCTCAAAACTTGATTTTCGGGCGTACGCCCTTTCTATTCTATCCGCCTCATATAACGTATATATATTAAAAGCAAAACTTGAAATATGTTTTGTATAATTTAAAAACTGTCATTATTTTTTTATCTTCTTTTATTTAAAAAAAATATGATAATAAATGACTTAACAAATGATAACAAATTAATTTTAATAAAATTAAAAGACTTAAAAGATAATTTAAAACATTAATCCAACTTAAAAAGAGAAATATAATTAAAATTACAAATTATGTTTAGCTCTTAAGCGTTGTTATAATTAAGTAAAATATTTGAAAGAAAAATGTATACAATAGATCAATGGTTCTTAACCCCTGGGTCGCGACCCAAAATTGGGTCTCCAAGCCATTTTGATTGGGGTCATTAAACTGTTATTTATCATTTATTTATGTTTAGCTCTTAAGCATTGTTATAATTGAGTAAAATATTTGAAAGGAAAACGTATGCAATAGACAAGTGGTTCTTAGCCCCTGGGTCGCCAAGATATTCTAATTGGGTCATTAAACTGTCATCTATCATTTATTTATGTTATCTCTAATCGTTTTACCGGTAATTAATTATTTATTTTATTATCTATTACCAGTGAACTGTTTGAAGACATGCGTCGCCGAGCTAGCCCCGCGACCAGAATTTGGGTCACAGCCTAAAACGGTTTCAATAGACTGCAATAGACTAATCAAATTCTAAGCCATACACGATGACAATCCAGCAAAAATGCAATTTGGATTTAGAGAACGTGAGAACGTCAACCACAGAAAATTTCTGGACGTAATATTCAAATTTAAAAAATAATTCGACAAATGCTCTTCTTACACTGTGTTACTCATTTATTCATCCACACTTACAGTATGAAATTGCAGTACAGAGTAGTACAATGAATTATATGAGATATTCAGTGGGGATAATCCATAAATAATGTTTACGAACTCTCTCAAACAATGATAATAGTCAATTTCATATCTCTCCAATGTTCAGATATTTTCCTTTTTTTTACCCATAATTTTCCTTATATTGTGTTCAATTTCACTACTCCTAAAAACAATATAAAAAACTAATTACAAATTCGAAATGTATAGAAAATTTGGTATTAAAAAGCAGGAGCTCTTGGGTAATACAAAGCGTTTGGCCACACACACACACACACACACATTGTTCAGTTTATAAAAAATATACAGAAAGGAACAATACTTACTATACTAATTATATCATTTTTTTAAATTAATTGTTTACAACTTTTATAATAAAATGCAATTAAAATATAACATAAAAATTAATTCAAAGCATTTTTTCCTTTATTTTAATCTTTTGTTTTCTAAAATAAATTTATAAAGCAATTCCTTTGTTTGATATTATGAACTGTAATGTTAATACAGTTTTATTTTGATTTTGTAATACAATAGAACGCACGTTTTGGTGAGGGTGTAAAAGGCAAGTTTTATTTGCAGTGAGGTGAAAATTATAAAATAGAATTAAAGTATCGGATGATTTTTTATTTTTATTTTATTTTAGTTATTGTATAAAATAATGTAACAAAAAATGTGTTTTGAGAACATGAATCATTTATTGAAATTATTATCAAATATGGGAAATTAAAGGTGATGTCAAAACATGTTTAATATGTTCTCTTTGTTCAATCACTTGTCGTAATCGGATGATGAAATTGCGTAGATAGCACCTACCCCGCCTAATTTGTCTTCTGAGATCGAATACATTTCACTGAAGGTACCGTCAATTTTGAAGTTTATCTTCAGTTATTGAGGGACAACTTTTTCACCTCTTGTACAGAGTTAGAGTGTAAAAATTAATGAAGCTTGGTTTCAACAAGAATGGCGCAAGACCTCACACGGAGGGGGTTGTGTTGACTTACTTGGGGAAGACGTATGGAAAAAAGGGTGCTGTCAAACAGATTCCCCGAAATCCATGGCGGAGGTTTAGCTTGGCCACCCATGTCTCCTGATTTAAATCTTTACGACTACTTCCTTTGGGGATACTTAAAAGAGAGTCTTTGAATCCAACAGATACTGAAAACCTTTAAAAGAAGCAGGAATATATGATTTTTCTGTTGAAAACACTGATCATTGTCTAGTCTTAACACCCTTACATATATAAAAAGACATTATTCAACTAGAAGGGATTCAATAAAGCTTCACAGCCAAGATCAATGGATGCAAAGAACTAAATTACTGGGAAAAGTTACGTGAATTAAGTTTATATTTGCTGGGAAAAAGAAAAGAGAGGTTCACCATTATTTACACTTGGAAAATAATGGATGAACTAGTCCCTAATCTTACTTTGAACCCTATAACCACTCAAACAACAATAAAAAAGTAGGAAGGAAGAATGTGTAGTGTCCCCAAACTAAAGGTTAGACTGGGAACATCCTCAACCCTGAAGAAAAATATCTTTGTTGTGAAAGGGCCAAGACTGTCTAACCAACTGCCCAAGAAACTATGGAACACGACTGGTGTAATGGTGAAAAAAGAAGATTAGAAGATTGACTATGAGTAATATTAGACAAGCAGGAAGTACCTGGCTATGTGAACTGGAGAGCGAAAGAAACCAACTCTCTACTCCATCAGGCCAACTCGAAAGGAGAAGCAACAAACCTGACATTCGTAAAATGAGGAATCATCGCACGTAAAACACCTGAAAAACTGAAAGCAAAGGTAGAATACAGCAAGGAATGTTCGCAGTGCTCCCTACATAAAACTGGTTAATTAACATATAAGATTTGCTTTTAAATAAGCAAAAATTATAATTTCAATTATAATTTCATCTTATTTTTTCAATATCTTTCTTTTAATTAATTTTACTATTAACATTTCTGATACAAAATGATATAAAATAAATATAATAAAATAATATAAAATATCAAATTCTCGATACTATTATTTTAATTAATATTGAAATAAATATCAGATACTTAATATATATATATATATATGAAAATTATTTCACGAAAGTAACATGTGAATAATATTTATGATGAAAATAACCACGAAGGAAGATTAAATAGGAAATACCGCTCAAGCGCATTCGTCTAATGACAGTCTCAGGAACACCTCTGTTCCTGAGGATGTCATTAGACAAAAGCGCTTGAGCGCTATTTCGTGTTTTAATTTTTCCTTCGTGGTTATTTTCATATATATATATATATAATATATATATATACTGTATATATATTTCAGAACGTACCGTTGCTATCCAACTCCTTACTCTCACTCAGTTTATATTTCTGCCCGGAATTGTGCAAACTCTATTCTTCGAATCGCCAAAAATTGCTTCATCCGACAAAAATGTGAAAATCTATCCCATTCTAATTCTTCTCGCTCTTTCTGGCAGCTAGCTAAGAACTTTTTCAACAACTTTACTTCCTCTTCTTTCCCTCCTCTTTTCCACTCCGACGGCTCAGATGCCGTCTCTTCTTCTGACAAAGCTGAACTCTTCCTTCAACTTTCGCGCTTACAATTCAACCCTGGAATCTCTTCTAAAGATGTTTTTTTCTGCCCTACCTGGGCTCAACTCTAGGAAGGTGTACTGCCCTGATGGTGTTCCTCCTGTTTTTCTTAAGAACTGCGCTTCTGTGCTGACACCCTGCCTAGGCAAACTCTTTCGTCTTTGTCTCTCATCTGGCACTTTTTCTTCCTGCTGGAAGTTCGCTTTCATTCAGCCTGTCCCAAAGAGGGTGATCGCTCTCAACCCTCCAACTATCGTCCAATTGCTTTGATTTCTTGCCTTTCTAAAGTTTTTGAATCTATCCTTAATAGGAAGATTCTTAAACACCTTTCTTCTCACAATCTTCTTTCAGATCATCAGTATGGGTTCCGCAAGGGACGCTCTACTGGCGATCTTCTTGCATATTTCTCCGACTCTTCGTCATCCTCCTTTCGGGATTTCGGTGAAACTTTTGCTATTGTGCTAGACATATCAAAAGCTTTTGATAGAGTCTGGCGCAAATCTTTAATTTCGAAACTGCCCTCCTTCGGTTTCTATCCTTCTAGCTGTGCCTTCATCTCTAATTTCCTTTCTGGTCGATCTATAGGTGCGGTTGTAGATGACGCTGTTCTTCTCCTAAAGCTATCAACAGTGATGTTCCTCATGGTTCTGTCCTGTCAACCACTCTTTTCCTTTTATTTTTAATGATCTTTTAATTCACACTTCCTGTTCTATTCACTCCTATGCCGATGATTCAACTATTCATTTCTCCACCCACTTCCCAAAGCGTCCCTCACAGCAGACACTCCATGATTCGCTTGGGACGACTATGGGACACCTGACCTCTGATCTTTCTGCTATATCTGATTGTGGCAGAGAAAACCTTATGGCTTTCAGTGCCTCAGAAACTCAGTTCCTCCATCTGTCTACTCGTCACAATCTTCCACACGACTATCCCCTTACCTTCAACAACACACAACTCAATCCATCCTCTTCTCTTAATATTCTTCGCGTTTCCTTTTCGGTGATCTTTCCTCGAAAGATCACATATTCTCTCTTTCCAAAACAGCTTCTAAGAGGTTAAGTGTGCTGTACCGCCTCCGCGGTTTCTTCATCCCCACTCAGTTGCTGTCTCTGTACAGGGGTCTTGGCCGCCGCTGTATGGAGTATGCTTCTCATATATAAGGTGGCTCAACCCACACAGCCGTACTTGACCAGGTGGAATCAAATGTTTTTCGTTTCATCACTTCCCCGCCTCTTAATGATTGTCTTGAATCCCTCTCTCTTCGCTGCAATGTTGCCTCGCTCTCTCTTTACTATTGCTATTATAACGGTCATTGCTCTTCTGAACTCTCTAACTGCATGCCTCCTCCTTTAAGGAGAGCACGCAGCACCAGACTTTCTACACTTTCTCATTCCTTTTCTGTCCAACTCTCTAACGCAAGAGTTATTCGGTATTTTCAATCTTTCATCTACTCAACTGTTCAACTCTAGAACAATCTTCCTCAATCCATCTTTCCTCCTGTCTATGACCTCCCAGCTTTCAAACGCAGAATGTCTAGGCATCTCGAAATCTCCTGACCTTGATTTTGGCTCTCTTCTTCTCCCATGGGTGGGGGGGGTGCGCTTTTGCCTAGATTCGCCCTTGGCCCCTCCTTCCTGCATAAAAAAATATACCGCTAGTTGCATTTCAGGTGATACCAACATCTACCTTTATACACTTCAAAAACAGTTTTCATTTCGCTCTGTTTCTCTTAACTCTTGTACCGCAGTTATATCAACTTCAACTGTATTCACACATTTACAAACAAAATCCTTTCATCTTTTATGTGGTCTTCCTCTCCTTCTGACATTTACACACTCGCATTGTACATTACTTTCATTACACTGTGTAACAAGAATTTGGAAATTTTCTGTTTCTCTCTCTTTTTTTTTTTTTTTTAGTGTTTCTTTATGAATTTGGGTATGCTGATTACAAAAATTATATTGGTTTCTTTGTTGCATCCCTTGATTTTTCACAAAATCAAAAATAAGATTTTGTATGTAAATATACTGCTATATTTTAATTTATTATGAAAGTTTTAGCATGATAAACAGAAAGAAAAAACATTCCTTTATCAAATTAAGTCAGTACATCATCTTAGAACAGCAATTATTTAATTAAAGCAGCATGTCTCATGTATTAGGGCATATTAATTGGATCATTTAGAAATTATTTTTTGATCGTCTTTTTCTTTTGTGATCACCATCATTGCTTCGAAGCAAACACCAGATGTAGTCACCCATCAAGGCTGCATCCCACTTTCCCTGATACTTCTCCATAGTTTGAATATGCTGATGGAATCGTTCACCATGTTCTTCACTTACGCCACCTAAATTTGCTCTGAAGAAGTTCAAGTGAGAATGTAAATAGTGAAGCGTCAATGACATTCTACAGCCCAGTCTTTCAAAATCTTCAATTAAATTTTCAACAAGCCCTTTGTAGTTTTCACTTTTGGTATTTCCAGAAACCTATGTACTACAAGCCAAAATGCTTGCAATGCATTCTTTTCAACAGCAGTCATTTTGTCTTCTAACTCCGCTTGCCAGCATCTGCCTTACTTGTGGTCCAACAAATATCCCTCCTTTGACTTTAGCTTTAGACAGTTTTGGGAACAATGATCGTATATGTTTTAAGGCATTACCATAAGTGTCCAAGGTTTTCACAAATTGTTTCACAAGCCCTAGTTTAATATGTAAAGGTGGCAGCAAGACCGTGTCTGTTTGAACAAGAGCATTGTTTATGACATTATGAGTACCAGGATTTAAATGCTCTCTGGCAGGCCATTCTCTTCTCACATGGTGCTGGCCTGTTGCTCTGCTGTCCCATAAACAAAGGAAGCATAAAAACTTTGTATATCCACCTTGCAATCCAAGTAGGAAACCCAGCATTTTAAAGTTTTCACAGACATCCCATTTGTATCTTTCATAATTGATCTTCTCCAGTAAATGCTTTTCATTTTCATAGTATTCTTTTAGGTAAACTGAGTGAGCTACAGGAATTGATGGATATTTATTGCCATTGTGTAGCAAAACAGCCTTCATACTTTTTGTTGAAGAGTCTATGAACAGTCGCCACTCTGTTGGATTTACTTCTACACCCAATTCCTCAAAAAGACCAGCCACATTAGAACAATAACACAAAGACTCATGAACTGTGGTAAAAAGATGCAAAAGTCAGATGTCTTTTCCTGTAGCTTGAAGCCTTGCAGCTAGTATCTAATAAATTCCATTCTTGGAAAGGTGATGTTAACAGCTCTGTATTGGATTTAGTAAGACATAGGTCTCTTACTAAGTCATCTAATTTTTGTTGATTTGGGAAGTGTGAAGATTTACTTGATGATGCTCCTGCTCACTAGATGATTCCACTACTGAAGTTACTTCTAAGGAAGGTGGATTGGAAATTGGTAATTCTTCACTGTGTAGAACTGGGACAATGGAAGATGTTCCCATGATTTGTTTTGGTCACCCATAGGCATTCCAGAATAAATTTAATATGCTAAGGAAAACATAGTGCCATCAACAATCTTGCGCTTGACCTGGTTTGGGCCAATGTAATATCTGCAAACATTGTAAAATGAGTCTGGACAGAGCTTAGAAGCCCTAGTGCTAGCCATGAAAATCTAAAAAAAATTCAATAAGAGTTAAAAATTATTATTAAAACATTGAAATATACATACAATGACAAAAGAAAAGTTGAGAAAACCTTCAGTATATTTAATATATGCAAAAATCATGAAAATTCAAAATTTGTATTTCTGTACAAATCTAGTGACAGTAGAGAAAAACGAATGCCAAAATTAAAATCATCATACCTAAATAATTACAGAACCATTGAAAAATCAACATAAACAATTTTTGTTATACTGTGTTATTCATTAGTATTAATGGTTCAAAAAAGCTGGAGGAAACCACGTAATCGAGGGAGAAGGGATAGGGGTAAGGGAAAGGGAGGGGGGAGAGGAATGTCGGATAATTTTTGTGATCCATACACATACTGTATATTAATTTCTGCGTTTCGTTACGCGGCCACACTCGGTCAGCCCCCAACACGTTAGCAAACTTCCACGCACGGTAAAGCGAGTATCCAGAACTGGTGTCTGAAGCACCGAAAGTTTCAATTCCATTTACAACCTCATACTTATGCGAATTGGGTTTTTCATCAATGGTTGCAATTAAAACAAAGCACTTAAACTAAGTGTACACTTGATACTTTGTGTTTAGTCTATTCAGCCGAATATGAGAAAATTAACAAATGCAAAGCAGGCACAAGTATCTCATTTGAAAGACATTGACTAACAGTTAAGAAGATTACGACTAAAAGAAGATAATTTCAACTGTAAAACTGTAACATTGCGCGGATTTTTCGCTTCATACAAATAGTCAGTCTGAGTTTATATGTTTTGTAATTTTCGCTGCAAAAATAAACTTTGATTTTCCATGAAGGATGATTTTTTTTCTGCAGATGGTGTAGTGGTAAGAGACGTGCTCAGGACGGGGCTCATCAGTGTTGGAACGAAACCTCCTCTGTGCTTCGCATTTTAGTTCTCTCTCTCTCTCTCTCTCTCTCTCCATTTGGATTCGTACAAGCTGCTTGGGAACTACCAACATGGGTTTAGGCGGCATAGGTCATGTCTCACCAACCTGCTCGAGTTTTTCCACATTATGTGGAGTGAGTACGATAAGAGTAGGGCGATTGATATACTTTATCTTGACTTTCAGAAAGCCTTTGATAAGGTACCTCACCGCCAGCTAATAGCTGAAATCCGCGCGCTGAGTATCGGTGGGGAAGTAGGTAGCTGGATTGGAAACTGGCTGAAGAATAGGCGGCAGAGGGTTGTAATTAAAGAGGCTACCTCGGTTTGGGCCTCGGTCACTAGCGGGGTTCCTCAAGGTTCCGTTTTGGGGCCAGTGTTGTTTATCATTTACATAAATGATATTGACGTTGGCATCGTAAGTAGGATCGCCAAATTCGCTGATGATACCAAGCTTGGGGCCAATGTCGGGACGCCCGAAGCGATCGAGCAACTGCGTGCGGACCTACGAGGATAGGAGAGTGGTCCGAAAAATGGCAAATGCCGTTTAACTTGCGGAGTAATATCGAAGTCACTGGTTTGGAAAAGGACTTGGGTGTCCTAATTAGCAGCGACCTTAAGTTTACCAAACAGTGCGTAGGAGTGGAAAAGAAATCCAGAAGCTGTTGGGTTATATTAGGAGGCAATTTCGATTTCGGAACAAGGAGATTGTGCTCTCTTTGTACAATTCCCTGGTTCGGTTGTGCAGTTCTGGTCGCCCACCCTCAGGAAAGATATTGACAGGCTGGAGCGAGTCCAGGTGAGGACCACAAAGTTAATCCCTTCTGTTAGGCATATGGGCTACAATCGACGCTTACACGCCCTGAATTTGTTTTCGCTGGAAACTCGGAGGCTGCGTGGTCAACTCATTGAGTTTTCAAGCTCTTACACGGGCTCGACGATGTCGATTTTAGAAGCATGTTTAGTTTAAATGATAACTCAACTCGCAACAATGGTTGGAAGCTGGATTTGAAACGGTTTAGCACTAGTGTGTGTGGGAATTACTTTACCTATAAGCTCTGTGACACGTGGAACAGGCTACCTTAAGAAGTTGTGAACAGTTGCTCTGTGAATCAGTTCAAGAAAAGGTTAGACCGAATCTTGCACACTATTTGATGTGTGTTACTGTCTTCTAGGGTGGCTGTTCGAGAAGATAGCTGTGACAATGTGTAGAAAACTAGGAATTTTTTCCTGGCACCCGTTGCCATTGGTACCTCCTCGGTATGGGCCGCAAGCCTTTTGAGGTACTTCTTGTCCTTGTAACTCCTTGTATTTCTCTCTCTCTCTCTCTCTCTCTCTCTCTCTCTCTCTCTCTCTCTCTCTCTCTCTATATATATATATTATATATATAATGTACATAGGGTGGGAGAAAAGTCGGAGCAAGTGTAGTTTACGTTCCTCTACATTATCCTAGTGTAGTTTGCGTTCCCCAACTTTGTTCGCGTATACCTAATCAAACAAAACGTTAAAACTAACGAAAATATTACGACTTAACCTAACCAATCGTCAATTTATGTATATATATATATATATATATATAGATATAGAGAGAGAGAGAGAGAGAGAGAGAGAGAGAGGTTAACCATTTTGACATGTATTTAAAAATTTTAAATAAGAAGTTTATGTATTACTATAAAATTTATGTACATGACCTTTTTTCTAGCACTGCCACCTTTGGCATTTCTTATGTACATTCTTTATTTTTTGTCCTTTTTTTATTATTTTATTTTAGAAGTAGAGTACAAATTTTTATCACTATTAGTCATAAGTGATGATTAAATCTTAGGTGCAAACGTACTTGTTGAGTGTGGAAATTTGTTGTTGTTTTGGATTTTTCTCCCACCCTGTGTATATTATATATATATATATATATATATATATATTGCGGAGTTTATTTTGCCGCAGATTTGGCTTCGTCGAGTTTCACTTTCTTTACTGGAGAAGACTCCTTACTTTCTTCTGCAGGTCGCTTCTCAGATTCACCATTTGATTCTTGTGTTTTTTTCATTGTGTTCGTTGTGGCCATTTTTAGAGGTTCCATTCTCTTTTGGGGTTGCCTCTTCTTCTTCTTTTTCCTCCTCCTCCTCCTCCTCCTCCTCCTCTTCCCCAGGTTTTTCTTCTTCTTTGGTCTTCCCTATCTTTTTTTCGGGAGAAGCAGATGCTTTAAGGATGTTATACAAACAAATAATTTTTTAATAATAAATAAATTCCAATGATATCACTGCAGTGTATGCTGAAATATAGCGATGAAGAAAAAGTGTATCTTATATCGTGGGCTATTTCTTACAATAATTGTGAAGAAAGTTTGCCTTTATTCAAGAAAAATATAATAAACCACCACCAAATGCAACCACTCTTCGATACTGAAAGCTCAAACTTTTGTAAACAGGGACCCTGGTAAAAGATCGTCCAAGAAGCGGAAAGCCAGTAACGGCAACAAGAGACAACAACAAAGTAAATGTCCTCGCCAGTTTTCAAGTCGATCCAACTTCAACGAGAAAAGTCGCACAGGAATTAGGTATTTGCAGATTTTCACTAGCAAAAATATTGAAATGACAAGGGTACCACGGTTACAAACCCATTTACTTTCAACTCATATAAGACGATGAATCTGATAAACAGCTGCAGTTTGCTGAAATAATGCGGCAAAAGTTCAATAGTGATCCCAATTTCCTTGGAAAGATCAAATTTTCAGATGAATGTGTCTTCGGTTTAATGAGTAAAGGAAACAAACACAACGTTCACTAATGGGCGAAAAAATATCCGAAAATACGACTGGATAAACCCCTAAAAACGGCTAGGCCCTACACTAACAGTTTGGGCGTGCATTGGATATTCAGGACTCGTTTCCTTTGACATATCGACAGGTACGATGGATGGAAAACGGTATTGCCAGGTATGGAAAGACAAAGTTTTGCCACAGCTTACTAATGGCTTTGGCAGGAATTGGCTTTATCAACATGATGGGCGCCGCAACATCACTCTGCAGCTGCCCGTGAGATTCTGGATACGAACCTTGAAGGAAGATGGCTTGGGCGGCGAGGTCCTATCGAGTGGCCAGCCAGATCACCTGATTTAACCCCATGTGACTTCTGGCTTTGGACTTATTTGCGTGACAAACTCTACACTCCTGGTTTCATCTATCCAAATGTGAATGCCCTTGGCCGCAGAATAGATGAAGAACTGGAATAAAAAAACAATAAAGAGTTTCAGAGAGAGAATTCAAAATGTATCATAGCAGATGGAGAACTCTTTGAAAATGAAATTACAATTTAACAAAATATTTGTATGAATAAAATTCTTACAGACTTTTTATTTGATTTGTTTCATCATTTAAATACTTATCTGTAAAATGTTGTTAATTAAATAGTTGTACGCATAAAATCCTCAAAAACTTTTCTTCCACCCTGTATATATATATATATATATATAACTGCAAACACGCAGTATAATTAACGTAAAGAACGACGCTTGTATAGGAGATATTCCGCGCAAGATGAGAGAGAGAGAACGAACAAATGAAAAAATGAGGTAACCACCCGGGAATCGAACCCGGGATCTTCCGATTGCCGGTCAGATATGATAACCACTACACCATGGGCCTCACTTTTCCAAATGTCGTAATTCTTCTACATACTCGCAGAAACCAATGCCCCAAGGGGGCACCTCCCGCATGCCGTAACATTATATACATTTAACTGCAAACACGCAGTATAATTAACGTAAAGAACGACGCTTGTATAGGAGATATTCCGCGCAAGATGAGAGAGAGAGAACGAAACAAATGAAAAAATGAGGTAACCACCCGGGAATCGAACCCGGGATCTTCCGATTGCCGGTCAGATATGATAACCACTACACCATGGGCCTCACTTTTCCAAATGTCGTAATTCTTCTACATACTCGCAGAAACCAATGCCCCAAGGGGGCACCTCCCGCATGCCGTAACATTATATACATTTAACTGCAAACACGCAGTATAATTAACGTAAAGAACGACGCTTGTATAGGAGATATTCCGCGCAAGATGAGAGAGAGAACGAAACAAATGAAAAATGAGGTAACCACCCGGGAATCGAACCCGGGATCTTCCGATTGCCGGTCAGATATGATAACCACTACACCATGGGCCTCACTTTTCCAAATGTCGTAATTCTTCTACATACTCGCAGAAACCAATGCCCCAAGGGGGCACCTCCCGCATGCCGTAACATTATATACATTTAACTGCAAACACGCAGTATAATTAACGTAAAGAACGACGCTTGTATAGGAGATATTCCGCGCAAGATGAGAGAGAGAGAACGAAACAAATGAAAAAATGAGGTAACCACCCGGGAATCGAACCCGGGATCTTCCGATTGCCGGTCAGATATGATAACCACTACACCATGGGCCTCACTCTTCCAAATGTCGTAATTCTTCTACATACTCGCAGAAACCAATGCCCCAAGGGGGCACCCCCCGCATGCCGTAACATTATATACATTTAACTGCAAACACGCAGTATAATTAACGTAAAGAACGACGCTTGTATAGGAGATATTCCGCGCAAGATGAGAGAGAGAGAACGAAACAAATGAAAAAATGAGGTAACCACCCGGGAATCGAACCCGGGATCTTCCGATTGCCGGTCAGATATGATAACCACTACACCATGGGCCTCACTTTTCCAAATGTCGTAATTCTTCTACATACTCGCAGAAACCAATGCCCCAAGGGGCACCTCCCGCATGCCGTAACATTATATACATTTAACTGCAAACACGCAGTATAATTAACGTAAAGAACGACGCTTGTATAGGAGATATTCCGCGCAAGATGAGAGAGAGAGAACGAAACAAATGAAAAAATGAGGTAACCACCCGGGAATCGAACCCGGGATCTTCCGATTGCCGGTCAGATATGATAACCACTACACCATGGGCCTCACTTTTCCAAATGTCGTAATTCTTCTACATACTCGCAGAAACCAATGCCCCAAGGGGGCACCTCCCGCATGCCGTAACATTATATACATTTAACTGCAAACACGCAGTATAATTAACGTAAAGAACGACGCTTGTATAGGAGATATTCCGCGCAAGATGAGAGAGAGAGAACGAAACAAATGAAAAAATGAGGTAACCACCCGGGAATCGAACCCGGGATCTTCCGATTGCCGGTCAGATATGATAACCACTACACCATGGCCTCACTCTTCCAAATGTCGTAATTCTTCTACATACTCGCAGAAACCAATGCCCCAAGGGGGCACCCCCCGCATGCCGTAACATTATATACATTTAACTGCAAACACGCAGTATAATTAACGTAAAGAACGACGCTTGTATAGGAGATATTCCGCGCAAGATGAGAGAGAGAGAACGAGTATGTAAAAGAATTACGACATTTGGAAGAGTGAGGCCCATGGTGTAGTGGTTATCATATCTGACCGGCAATCGGAAGATCCCGGGTTCGATTCCCGGGTGGTTACCTCATTTTTTCATTTGTTTCGTTCTCTCTCTCTCATCTTGCGCGGAATATCTCCTATACAAGCGTCGTTCTTTACGATATATATATATATATATATATATATATATATATATATCAGTGGCGATTTCTTAATGAATGCAAGCATGCAATGCATGCGTTAAATATGTTCTCTTTTCAGATCTAAGTAAGGATTATAATTGACAAAAATAATTTTCAGAAACTAAAAATAGGCTAAGGCTTCAATCACGCATGTACTGGCTATTGGGCGTAACAAAATTATGTCTTATTTCATTAGCAATTAAGAACATTTTTCTGTACACAGATCGAAATACTTGTAGCTAAAGCATTCACTAATTCAGTCTGGGTACAGAAAAATGTTCTTAATTGTCTAGTGAAATAAGACATGATTTTGTTTACACCGCCTTGCCTTGGGCAATTTTTTAAGGAGACTTCTCACTATCCATAAGATATTTTTTTGAGCCTCATAGCTAAATTCAAAAGGCAATATGTTTTAAAATATGCTTAGAAAATTTACTTAATATTTTACTAAAAATAATTAAAAAGCTTTGTTCTGATTTTTTTTAATTAATGAAAATAATACGGCATGCATTCAGTTTTATAGGTGCATTCACCAAAAGTAACATCTGGCAATTCTGACAAGGCTTCTTTCCAGTACCACGCCGCAAGCACCCACTTGTGTTCGGTGTTCCCTTTTGTGCTTTAATTATTTTGGATAATCAGTTAAATAAATTATAGCATTGTAGTGCCCATAATGACTGACGATGTGTTTAATCAATTGAAGACTAGAAGATTTTACTCACTCTTTTGATGAGAAAAAGCGCATATTGAATAATGGCAGACCGATTCCACATTTGAATTTAAGCAAAGAAAATAAAGGTTTCACTAGGAAATTTAATCCTAAGCTGTATGATGATGTTCCCTGGTTATGTGGAAATATTTCAAATACAAATTGTCTGTTGGTCGTGTTTCCTATTTTCAAGAGATAACTCTGTGTGGAATTCTGTTAGTCGTGGATACGACGATTTAAACAATTTACATACTGCAATTTCTCGCCATGAAAAATCTCTTGCTCACATAAATGCATTTGTTGATCTTAAAACATTTGGAAAGTCAGAAAGAATTGATTTAATACTCGACAAGCAGAAATCAGTTGCCATTTCCAGACATAACGAAGAAGTTAATAAGAATCGAGAAATTTTGAAACGTTTGATTAGGATAACATGTTTTTAGGTATGCAAGAATTAGCATTTCGCGGTCACAATGAAGAAGAAAACGCTGACAATAGGGGTAACTATATTGAATTGGTATTTTGTATGGGAGAATTCGATGAAAAGCTTCAAAACCATTTAAAAACTGCGACTGTTTTTAAGGGAACATCATCTGCTATTCAGAATGACATAATTCAATCTATTAGTGCAGTTATGTTAGAACAAATAAAACGTGAGCTTATCGACTGCATGTATGTTGCGATTTTATTAGATGAAACATCTGATGTCAGCTGTTTTTCTCAACTCTCTACTGTTGTTCGTTATGTTAATAAACATGGAGAGATTTGTGAACGATTTATAAAATTCAATGACGTCAGCAATGATAGAAGTGCAGGAGCGATTTCTGATTTATCTATAAGGCAACTAGGTGAACTGGGCTGTTTGAAAAAATTAGTTGCTCAAACCTACGACGGTGCTGCTGTTATGGGGAGCGATCTTAATGGAGTACAAACAAAGATTAGAGAAACTGTACCAGAGGCTATTTTTCTTCACTGCTACGCCCATAAACTTAACCTTGTTTTATCCCAAGCTGTCGCTGAAATTTCCGAATGTAATAATTTTTTTCAGTATTAGGAAGTTTGTCATCATTTTTCAGCAGTTCAACTAAGCGAACTTCAATGCTTGACAAAGTTGTTGGAAAGCGTTTCCCTAAACTGGCTCAACGCGGTGGAACTATTCATCTCGTCTAGTTGAAAGAGTTAAGGAAAATAAAGAAGATAATAGATCTTTTAAAAAGCATTCTTGAAAACCCAAAGAAATTTGATGAAAAAACAAAAAATAGTGCACGCGGATTGCTTGCTGGTATAGATACTTTCGATTTTAATTTTTTATTAGAAGTATTTTCTTCAATTTTTCCTTTTACTGAATATCTATTTAATGTGCTGCAAACAAAATCTATGGATATTGTGTATAGCTCAATCACCGTTGAAAGCACTATGAAAAAAATCAAACAAATAAGGGATAAAAATTTGCAGATATGTGGGACTTGATAACAGAAAGATGTGGTGAACCTGTATGTAAAAGGAAACAGAGTCTTTCTCCACAAGAGAAGTATAGTCAACTATTTCATGAAATATTCGATAATATACTTCTTCAAATGAAAGAGCGTTTCAGTTCAATGGAAAAATTGGAATTCATTGAGCTTTTAGATTGCAAAAAATTTGAGTTCTATGATGTTACTTTCCCAGAGAGAGCTTTTGAATCTTTGAAAAGAAGCTACAATTCATTTTTTGAGTTTCCTCGTCTCCGTTCTGAATTGTGTGTTTTATATTCGCACAAATTGCCAAAAAGAATGTTGCTGAGCTCCTAAAATATCTACTGGAAAGCGAAATGCACAAAGGTCTTAAGGAAATATATAAATTGACGAATTTGATTCTAACTATACCAATATCGACAGCAAGTGTTGAGCGATCATTTTCTGCGCTTAAAAGAATTAAAAGTTATTTACGGAGTTCCCAAAGTGAAGAAAGGCTATCTAATCTTGCCTTAATTTCAATTGAAAAAAATTTCCTCAAGAAGCTTATGGAGAATCGAGAGTACTTTTACAATTTGGTCATCGAAGAATTTTGCAGGAAAACTAGGAGAGCAGAATTTCAATTCAAATAATGCTTCACAATTATTTAAGGTAAATTTTAAATTTGTATCTTTTTCTTTAGATCAATTCGGTAACTACTATATATAAATATGTCTAATTTTTTGTTCGCATATTTAAGCCTAACATTAAATGAACTTTCCTTCAAAGAGGTCCCCAAAAGTTTGTAAAACACCTTTAACTTGCTAAGTTCTATGTAAACAATATGCAAAGTTTGGGCAAGAGGGTTAGGCGGATGTTTTTCTTCCATTCCATAACATTGCATGCCTGAACAAAAATGTCACGAGTCGCCACTGATATATATATTGCTAGAACTAAGCCGGTATACGGCAGTACGTCATAAAACCACTTTCTTTCCTGAGCTGTACCATACCGTTACTTTTCTTCTTATTTTACTGTGTCCCAGACGCTAATTTCAGAATATATGAGTAGATACGTAAAGGAATAGAAGAGAAGCTAAATTATAGGCAATAAAGTCGAGAATACACTGTAAGATTCGAAGGCATTATTATATAACAATTGTTTACACTAATCGATAATCAATACTTCAGGCATAACAAAAGCGCTGGTATAAATTTTGCTAATTTATAACCATGAATAGATGGGTTATAAAATAACCAACACTTGAAGCGAAGTTAAATGCAGTAGATAGTTGTACAACTTCAAGCAATTTAAAATGTACAAATGATTCTGACAAGGTAAAGAATTAATAAATTTTATCCTTTATCGTCTTACTTTATCCCCCGCGTTTATGCTGAAAGTCCATATGAACACTTCCCACGCCCACGCTTTTATTATATACAGGGTGTTCTATAAGTCCTGTCCCAAAGGCTAACATCGTATTGTACATTAGTGGACAGGAGTTTTGGGCCACCTTTATATATATATATATATATCTATATATATATATATATATATATATAGTATAGAAAACAATCGATAACTCTGTTGCCAAAAAGTGTAGTTAATATAAAATTTCGAAATATTTATTAAGGATTCACTTCGATGTCAGGTTTCTGTTATTCCTATAAGATTTTCAGCTGCAATTTCTCTGAATCTATTCTTAGTAAAATTGAATTTATTTTCTTATTTCATTTTATTTTTATATGTATATTATTTTAGTTTATTTATTATTAAAACGATTTGGAACATGCAAACATGTTTACCATACTCATATATATATATATATATACAGGGTGGGCGGAAAGTAGCTCCCTATTTTGGATTGGTAAAAAAATACGTATATTATCCATTTATTTCAGACGAAATAATATGAAAAGGTAGGCATACATGGTAGGTTTTCTCTAAAATTCAATGTGGGCTCCAACTCTTTCCACCAGCTTCTGGAGCCGCCCAGGAATGGCGTCCACTGACTTTAGCAGGAACTCCGGCGGGATGGAGGACATGACTTCCCGAATTCGGTCCTCCAGTTCTTCCAATGTCCTCGGTTTGGTGCGGTAGACTTCTTCCTTTACCCACCCCAAAAGAAAGAAGTCGCACGGTGTCAAGTCGGGGCTCCTGGCTGGCCATTGATGTGGACCACGACGACCCATCCACGCCCAGGGAAGTGGGCATCCAGCCACTCACGGACAACAAGAGCGAAGTGCGGAGGGGCGCCATCTTGCATAAATATCAGATCGTCGATGTTCTCCCATGTGCTGACAACCGGCCAGACCTCGTTTCGCAACATAGCAAGGTACCGCTCAGCATTCATGGTGTTGCGCAGAAGGAACGGGCCCACAACCTGATCTGAGGTCATACCACACCACACCGTTACACTGAACCGATTCTGCCGTTTTTCAGCGGTAACCGTGCGACTTCTTTCTTTGGGGGTGGGTAAAGGAAGAAGTCTACCGCACCAAACCGAGGACATTGGAAGAACTGGAGGACCGAATTCGGGAAGTCATGTCCTCCATCCAGCCGGTTCCTGCTAAAGTCAGTGGACGCCATTCCTGGGCGGCTCCAGAAGCTGGTGGAAAGATTTGGAGCCCACATTGAATTTTAGAGAAAACCTACCATGTATGCCTACCTTGTCATATTATTTTTTCTGAAATAAATGGATAATATACGTATTTTTTTACCAATCCAAAATAGGGAGCTACTTTCCGCCCACCCTGTATATATAAATATATATAAAGAGAGAGTGAGAGAGAGAGAGAGAGAGAGAGAGAGGGGACTACATCAACATTCGCGTTAAATGTTAACTTCATGAAGAAAATCGCATCCCAGCAAACAAAGATAGACGTTTTTAACGTTTCTAACATTTCTTAAATATTGTGTAAACCTTTTAAAAACGTTTCGTAGACAACTATTTTCTGGAAGGATTACTTTAAAACCCGTTTACAGTCTTTTCTATACTGAGGAATACTAAGACGTTGTTTTGTTAATCTCTTTCGAGAAAGGACTAATAGCAACTTGATTGAATATGGAATAATACTTAATTAAGAAGGTCAGAAAGTGGCACAGGGCTCAGGCCAACTAAATGCGGACCATTGCGTTAACTGAATCAGGAGTCGAACCCGTTCACTGGCTTCGACTCCTGATGGTGCTTATAATAATAATAATAATAATAATAGTAATACAAGAGTTAGAACAATTGTCCACATTTGATTGGCCTGAGCCCTGTGTCAGTTTTTGTTGTTTTCCCACTGATTATAATTATATTGGAATTCGAATCGCCAACCTTCGTGTCTTCATTTTGTTTAGAGGAAAATGGTTTTACTCAATGAACTATGGATTCTGGTAACTGAATATGGAAGGTGTTACATGACAAAATCATTCGAGCTGGCATTCAGTTCACATTACACGCGAAAGGTCTCAGAGTCGAAAGGAATGAAAACTAATCTCAAAATAATCAAAAAGAAGAAGACAGAAATGAAGTAAATACCTTTCTCCAATTTGCTGTATAAAAAAAGCGAAAAAACTTACGAACGAAGCTCCATAAAATGAAGGTTAAAGCGAAAAGTTACTTTTAAATTGCAAATGAGTTTACCGTCCGTCTACAGAAAATGCAAATAGGCCTCATTAATTCATACAAAATTGCTGTTGTTTTGCATTTATTTCTGAGCATTCAGAATGAAAATCCGTCTGAAAATGAATACTTCAAATGAATTTTCACGCTTGTCATGTACGATTCCTAAATTCAGTCACGGAAAATATTAAAGGTTAGCATTAAAGGTTAGCATTAAAGGGACTTCAGTAGAGTATTGGTATCCGTATTATTGTTCTTATATATATATATATATATATATATATAGTGTAAAAAGTTAGATATTAAGGTAAAACAGCATAAATATGAGTGTAGAACAGCAGATATTTCTAATGCATTGTTTAACCATATGTATTGATGTAATCACAGTATAAAGTGGGATAGTTCTAAAGCGCTCGTTAAAAACAGATATAATTGAAAGGAATATTCTAGAATGTGCATTTATCCATTTTAAAAATAATCAAAAACAGTGCAGGAATGTATAAAACTTACAATATCGTGTTAAAATACCTTTTGCCTCTCATTAACTCTTGCTAATCATGTGCTAATCTTTTTGTTTTTCTGTCCCGTTGTATATACAGGGTCCCAAAAAATGTATACACACTTTAAATAATTATAAAGGCAGTGTTTATTAAATACATTTCATTTTCAAAATGTAATAGAATCTACAGACATTATTTAATTGTTTTGTCAACGCCTGTTTTCAAACTGACGTCCGTTCTGGTCCAGCACTGCTGATAACGCGAAGCAATGGAATCGCAAACATCACGAAACATTTCGTTTGGTATTTGTGTGCATTCTCGTTCAATGGCTGCTCTCAATTCAGCGACTGTTGCAGGTTTTATAGCGTAGACTTTGTCTTTTAAGTATCCCCATAAAAAAGTCTAGTGGTGTGAGGTCTGGTGAACGCGGAGGGTATTCTACGAAACCCCTTCGTCCAATCCACATCCACATCGTGCCAAGTACCACTCGCAATACTCCACTCTTCGGTCCGGATCATCATCTTCATTAATAGCATGGACTAATCTTGGAATGTAACTTTTCCATTGACAGCGCTTCAAAATGCGTTGGACAGACGATTCTGAAATTCCTACCTCACGACTCGCTTGCCGCACAGATTTTCTTGGACTTTGGTGATACGTTTCCAGTACTCTTTCTTGCTTTGTGGGGCTTGTCGATGTCCGTGGTCTTCCGGAACGCTTCTTGTGGACATTCTGAACAGTCCCATCGGCTTCAAACTTATCTCTAATTCGAGTGATGGTAAGTCGCGTTGGTGGATCTGTTTGAAACTCCCTCCTAAACTGTCTTTGCACTTCAACTGCGTTTTCACACTTCCAGTAGCATTTTAGAATGAATTTCCTTTGTTCAAAGCTTAGTCTGACTGCCATTATTAATTCTAATGGGTTTAACTTGGAAAGAAAGAAACATCAATTGAGCTATCAGCTGTTAAAGTGTGTATACATGTTTTTGGGACGCCCTGTATTTTGGTTATTTCGCCTTCTCCCTCCATTCCCTGACGAGGTGTACTTCTGAATACACGAAAGGCCTTGGAATCATTTTTTCTTTTTCCTTGTGGTCTTGCATCATTCATTCATTTCACGTGTTTAGTTGTGAAATTCATCCCATATATATATATATATATATATATATATATATATATATATATATATATATATATATATATGAAAATGAGAAATTTTATTGGTAGGCCATTCATAGTCGATATGACAAATAGTAATAATAAAAACAAGACGAAAATAAGCTAACATTAAAATATACAATTATGTTATATACGAGTATACTGTATACTCTTATATATATATATATACCTTTCCTTTCAACTTTTCAAAGGTTCCGCGCGATGAATTCTCATTTCACGAAGGTCAAGCTTGTCGCCCCTTTTCTCGAGTTGGCCTGGTGAAGCAGTGAGTTGGTTTCTTGTACTCTCCACCTCACATAGCCAGGTACGCCCAACTCATCGGGGAATTGTTCTGAGCCAGGCGTCTAATCTTCTTTTGAAGATGTCCACTGCAACACCACTCGTGTTCCTCAGGTCTTTGGGCAGCTGATGAAACAGTTTTGGTCCTCTCACAACAAAACTACTTTCTTTCAGGGTTAAGGATGTTCCCTGTCTCGCCTTTAATTTGGGAACACGACATTCTTCCTTTTCTACTTTCCACCGTTGTTTGGGGAGTTACAGGGTTCAGAGTAAGATTAGAGACTAGTTTATCCATTGTTTTCCAAGTGTAAATAATGGTGTATCTCTCTCTTCTCCTTTCCAGTGGATATACGTTTAATTCGCGTAACCTTTCCCAGTAATTTAGTTCTTTACACCCCTTGATCTTGGCTGTGAAGCTTCTCTGAATCCCTTCTAGCTGACTAATGTCCTCTTTTTATATGGAGATGTTAGGACCAAGCAGTATTCCAATTTGGGTATGATCAGTGTTTTGAATAGAGCAATCATTATATTCTTATCTCTTCGTTTAAACGTTCTCAGTATCTACCCAGTTATTCTCTTTGCTCTGTTTACTGCTATCTTATTTTGTGTTTCAAATTTCGTATCATCAGTCATTACAACCCCTAAATCTTTTGCTCTAGAATTTCTTTGAATTTCCTGATCATTGGGGTATAATATTCCATGGATTTTAGGTCTTCTCTTTTTCCGTACCGTAACAGCTGAAATTTCTCAGTATTAAACTTCATATTGTTGTCTTCCGTCCATTTGTAGATTCTGTTCATGTCGGTTTGTAGAGATCCTATATCTTCTGGGTTTCTTATTTTTTCTACTGATCTTTGTATCATCAGCAAAGGATGTTATTGTGCTGTCTCTGGTAACGTCCTCATCTATGTCAGTGAGCATGATTATGAAGATTAGTGGAGCTAATACTGTTCCTTGTGGTACTGAGCTGAGGACCTATGATTCTGATGAAGATACTCCTTGTACTGTAACGACTTGCCGCCGTTCACTACGGAAATTATATATCAATTTCCCTACTTTTCCTGTTATTCCCATATATTTCAGTTTATGTATTATGATTCCATGGTTACACTTGTCGAACGCTTTCGCAAAGTCTGTGTATATTACATCATTGTTTTCATTACTTTCAAGTGCATCAATAATGTTGTTGTAATGTTCCATTAGTTGTGATAGGCATGATCTACCTGACCGAAACCCATGTTAGTTATCATTTAATTTTTTCTGAGTTTCCAAAAAGTCATAGATTTCCTGTCTAACTATTCTTTCAAATATTTTAGTGAGATGAGATGTAAGCGACACTGGCTTATAGTTTATGGCCTCGGATCGATCTCCTCCTTTATAAATTGGGGCTATGTTCGCGCTCTTCAGGATGCCTGGTATTTCTCTCGTGTCTAGTGATCGTCTCCATATCCGATATAGGGGCTCACCGATTGCATTCTTGCAGTTTTTGATCAGTGTGGCATTCCATCTATTCCCCTTGTAGTTCTTCTTCAAAGAACGCGTTTCTGTCGCATATCTTTGACAGTTTTGGGGATACGATACTGAAAGATGATTCGTACTGAGTTCTTAATACTTCGGATACTTCTGTTAGATCATCAGATAAAGCACTGTTCTCGCTTTTCAAAGGTCCGATAGTCGCATGGTTTTTCGACTTTCTTTTTGCAAAATTATAGAAGTAGTTTGAGTAACCTTTATCACTTCTATAGTGTCGTCTTCTTTTTCTGTATGCTTCTCAATTAGTTCCTGTATGACGTCATCGATGTTCTGCAGTTTATCATTAATATTTTTCTGATGTTGTTGTCTTTACAATTACTTAATTTTGCAGTCACTCTTTTTCTCCTTTGGAACAATGACCCCTTTTGTCTCTCGAACCTGCTTCTCTTTCCTCAATGTTGTATTTATGGGATATGTCTTTCCACAATTTCTAACGTCTTCTCCTCTAAAGTCATTAGCATCTCTTCCGTTGTCTTGGCCTCGAAAATGGTTTTCCCATCTGTTACTTCCATGCTGGATGCAGCATCCAGTTTATAGCTTTGGAGTGAAAATTAAAAATTTCGAATTTGCTTCTTTCTGTTGTTCTTATTCTTTTCTTTCCTGTTGCTTTTATATTGGTTGTTATTTCAATGATGTTGTGGTCCGATATTATAGTTGGGGATATTTCTACATTATCAATTAGGTTGCTGGTGTTTGGAAATACCTAATCTAAGCAGTTGTTTTTTCTTGTGTTTTCTGTTATTTCTTGCGTTAACATAAATTCATCAGCTAGAGCTAGTAGAATTTTTACCTGCTCATGGTCTTCCCGTGTGCCCCCATTGTCCTGGTGTATACATACATTTTTTCCTATCCTTTTATATTTCATGAATGAGAAATTAAAATCACCACAGAGGAAAATATTTGGGGTTGGTGAGTGTAGATCTTTTACCCAGTTTCTTACCTCTGTAATGGAATCTGAAAATTTTGAGGTTGGCGTGTTTGGGAGTCTACACATTACAATCAGTACCATATGTAATTCTTCAACTTTTGCTGCTACACATTCTATGTAGCTGTTTGAGGTACTTATAGTCAATTCTGCCATATGCCTTTCGCGTGTGGAAATAGCACATCCTCCTTTGCATCTCGATGTTTTGTCGGCTCGAGGATGTTATAGTTGTTAATATGTATTTCTTTTTTGTCACACAGGACTCACAGTTTTCACAGTTCGCCTGGCAGTACTTTAAATGAGTTTCCGTGAGGCATGCAAAGTCTGCTCCGGCTTCTTGCATGAGTCCTTTCAGGTATAAAACTTTGTCTGGGGAACGATTTGATTTAAGGCCCTGAATGTTGGCTAGGATTATTTATATTTTTTTCTATCGTTTACTCATACAGGTGGTTCAGATTCGTTTTCCAATGGTGGTGCCGGTTTCGTTGCCTTGTGGTCCTCCGAGAATTTGCCTCCTTTTATCTTTGTCGGTACCTGTTGTTCCGATAACGCATGAAGTGTCTTTGTGCATGCCTTCTATCCGGCTCTCGGATTCCTATATTTGTCAACTGACTTTGTATTTGCTGGATTGTATTTTGCAGCTGAATTGTGTTGGCTACATCTAAAAAATTGGTACCCTTCTTTGATGTTCGTTTTTCCTGTTCACCCGTTGCCTTCCTTTGAAGGTGTTGCAGAGCGTAAGATGGTGGAACTTGCACTTCTTATCAAATTTGCAATATCCACTTGTGTACTGTGTGTTGCATAATGTGGGATGTGCATAGATGCATTGCCCAACCCGATATCTGCAGTTCCCTTTTGCGTAGTATTTACATACGGTATTTTCTACGCTTCTACTTCTTATTTTCTTATTACTTCCAAAGTTCTTAATTTTGGTATTATCATTATTTTTCTGGGCTGATTATTTCCTACGTTTTTATTTATTATCTTTTTACCATTTCGCTCGTTGGACAGTTTTACTACCTCGCAACTTTTACTTATTTCTTTTCTTTCATGTATGTCTTCTTTCCGTTTTATATTGTTTATATTGTTATTCGTTATTATATTGTTATTCGTTATTTCGTCCTCTCTCTCATCCACCCGGTTTTTCGTTGGGACATTTCCGGACTCTTGTGTCCCGATTATTTCATTCTTTTTTGTAACACTCGAGTCTGCTATCTCAATTTCTGTAAATACTGCGAAGTTTACCGTCTGTGAACATACGCCACACAGAAAATTGATCCTCACGATCTGTTTCGCATTCGAGACAAGAGTTATTTACCTATCACCCTAATTCATGCAGATAAAGTCTCGCAGTTTTTGACAGAAATTGCATCGTATTGCAGCTTTTCAGTTGTTTCCAGATTACACAAATTGCAGATTAAGTGAGAATTTGGACCCATGCCATGCTATTCATTAATTAGCGTAAAAAGAAATACCCACACAAATTCTTTATTTATTTATTTTTCTTTTATTTTTTTCCTTTCTTTCTATTTTCTTCCCTTTCGATGGTCGAGCGTTTTCTGACCTTTGCGTTTTCTGACCTTTTTCCTACCTTGTTTCAAAATTTCTCGAATGCCAACCGTATTGCATTTTAAATACATACGTTAAAACTGGTGATAATTTATGTAAACTGTATTGCACTTTCATAATTTTAATGAATTTCGCTTTATAAATTATATGCACGGATTCACTGATACTTTATACACTTTCGGGTGTAAACAGAATAAACCGCTGTCTATATATATATATATATGCTGCAAACCCACAAGGAAAAAGAAAAACGATTCCAAGGCCTTTCGTGTATTCAAAGCTACACCTCGTCAGGGAATGAAGATAAACGGCGAGATACCCATAAATATATACAATGTACAGGAAAAACAAAACAATTAGCACATACTTAACAAGGGTTAATGAGAGGCAAAAGAAATTTTAACATGATATCGTCAATTTTATACGTCCCCGCACTGTAAAATTGACGATATCATGTTAAAATTTCTTTTGCCTCTCATTAACCCTTGTTAAGTATGTGCTAATTGTTTTGTTTTTCCTGTACATTGTATATATTTATGGGTATCTCGCCGTTTATCTTCATTCCCTGACGAGGTGTAGCTTTGAATACACGAAAGGCCTTGGAATCGTTTTTCTTTTTCCTTGTGGGTTTGCAGCATTTATTCATTTCACGTGTTTTATTGTGAAATTCATCCCATATATATATATATATAAATATAATATAATTTTTTTTATATCTTACTTTTTATTTTTTTAAGCAAACTTTTACCGAAATTATGTATGTATGTATGTATGTATGTATACAGATATTTCAATGCTATCAGAATGATGTATACGTAATTAAAGAATAAGAAATCCTTCAATGTAAAATTCTTTTCTCATATTCGTGCCATATTCTGACTTTCTCTTTAGCTTTCGCTCAAGGGCGGAACATTTTCTTGTTAAGAAACGCATTTAGTTAATTTTTCTCGTTAGAACTTTTGCTTTAATGCAGGAAGGAGGGGGCCAAGGGCGAACCCGCATAAACGCCTTCCCCCCCATAGAGATGCCTGGACACTCTGCGTTTGAAAGACTGCGGATCATAGAATGAAAGTTACACTCATAAATTTTTTTATGTAAAATAACTAACTCTCATATCCTTAATTACAATTTTTTCATACTCATATAGAAAAGTGATTTGCAACATATTTAAGGTCCTCATTATTGTTTCTGAAAAGAAAAGAATGAGATTGATATAAGTAGTATGGTTTCATCAAGAATTTGTAGCGTAATATTTATATACAGCATGTCCCAAAAAAATGTATACCCACTTTGTTCGATAATACCAGCTATGAGGATAATAAATATATTACCTTTTATATATTTTTTAATAAAGAATTTTCTCCTGAATCTAAATATGTAATTATTTTTATTAAAAATTGAAGAACAAAAAGGTTACAGATGTTTAAATTATAATTATTATTTTCGAGACTTCATGTGCGATATTTTCTAAT